>JAOXNJ010035662.1:0-13070 GCA_028566655.1 Metis holothuriae
ATGAGAAGAGTCAGGTCACAGGGGAATTGATGTTATTTTGTCCTACAGTAAAGCTGTTATTCACTACTGAATTTAATAAAGAATGGCTGTTTTGCTATGAGACAAAAAAGATCATAATTTCTTATTTTGCAGTGCAGACCAACATTCAAAGGCAAGTTAGAACAAAGTGCATTTGTACAAATGAACACACAAAAATTAGAACCCAAATTAATAAAAAAGTAGTTCCTGAAGAGAAAATCATACAAAAACCAAATATAGCAATGAATTACAAAAATGCTAAATAATTCCTTAACACAATTGTATAGGTCAAAAGCAAGTTAATGAATTCATGATAAATATCATAATAATTAATCAGAATCCCCAATATTGGATCAAGAAACAAATTTGACCCTTACTTTCTTCAAAAAACATGAAAATTTCTAATGTTTGGGCTGTTGCAGTAAATTTCAGGTAACAATGATGTTCTGAAAATGTAAACAGAGTAGTTTTAACCCAAGATACATCCATTAACTAATTAATTTTGACCTGAGCATTGCTCAAATTGTAAATAAAGAAATGATAGATCCTTGGTTTAATAGTAAACCCTGTGATACCTATTCTAATGGATTTTTAATCAGTTCATGAACCCAGAAGAGGAAATTGATCAAATTTTTAAGAATATTTTTTAGTTCTTATTGGATATTTTTCCCTTAGTTTATATAGAAGTAAGTAATTTTCGTCTTTCCTAAAAGAACCACAATTTGTCTGTCAACTACAAATCAAGATTTGACAGTTGGGAGAGAGAGAGTATACATAATTGGCCAATTATAGCGCTTTTAGAGCCACCTGAAGCTGTCCTTGCTGGGAATTGGAGCCATTCAACTTGATTATTACTTTGGACTGGCCTTTTTCTATGGATTGGGATCTTTAAATACTATTTAAAGATCCTATTTAAAGACTTTTGAATGTAGTCGACTTCCCTGAAAAAAAAGTTCAGCCCAGAGAAAAAGATCATGAAAGATTATGTGCACCATTAAAGAAAGACTTTCTAATTAAAGACCTTTCCTTTGATTCAGACTTTGATTAAAGCCAAGAATTAATCTGACATTCATTTTTAATGGCCACAGCAAAGGTTTGCTAATCTTAATCCTCTTTTTTGCTCTCTATAACCTTCATTCCTCATTTCTTTGTTAATCAGGGATTAATATTAGCTCCAAAATTTTCAAATTTTTCCAGGCTCATTCATATAATGTGTGTAGTTCTGATCATCAATATTTATGGATATTCGTAAGTAGAAGGTAATCCCCCCAAAAGCAATTACTCATCATTGTCCCTTGACCGTGCTCATAATCAAATCAATGTAGACAGCTTTCCCGCCAATCAATCAGCGCTCCCATGGGACTTTCGTACTAAACATTATTGATTACAGTCGCATTAATGTGCACTTATTGTACACAAATATGAGTCACTTTTAGCCCTTATCATATTGGGACGATGTCAACAGTCAATACAGACATTTCCTTACCTCAAACTGCATTGTGTACACTTTCTTTAGTACAAAAGATTGTAAAAATAGAAGGTACTAGATTGTTTTATGGCAGTCGTAAAGGACAGACAACTTTTACCAGAGATTGAGCCAAAAAACATGTAAATGTTTGATAGCTAAAATATAACATTGAATTAGCAGACACGTTAAAAAGGATTCTATGAATTAGCTTACAGTAAATAAATATGTAGTTATATAGATGCTTAATTGACACATAATGACTTAATTACCTTTTTGGTCGTAGTCAGTACTTAATGAGGGTAATTAGAGAGTGATTACTGATCGAAGCTGCTGCCTCCTCGAACGTCGACGAACGAGTGACTCGAGCCAAAGAGGGAAAGAGAAAGAGAGCAAAACTCACACGTTCTGTCTACTACATATGTTTAGCAAAAATGTAAGACATTTATTATACGTAATATTGAGATAGTTCATATACAGTAAAGTCTCGATAAAACGAATCTCGATAAAACGAAAAGTTTCTCAAAAAAAACGAACATTTTGCTGCTTACCAACAGCAACGAAACCTCTTTGCCAACAGTAAATAGAAGTCTCGATATAACGAAAAGATCTCGTTATAACGAACAAAATGGTGCTGACTGGAGTTGTCCGTTATATCGAGACTTTACTGTTATGAAGAAAAATAAACATTTTCTCTTTTTTTTTTTTGAGCAAGACCTTTGTTAGCAATTGCCATTGAAACCCTTAAACTTTTCCTGTAAAATTGATGACTGACACACAAGTTCCTTATCCCAAACACTTTTTTCTTTTCTCTCAAAGCTCATTTGTCTTAAGGCAGTTTTTGACAAGTGACAACATTGCTATTTTTGCTCCTGAATTTCATTTTGGACAAATATTGGGAAGGAACATAGAGGGAGGAACTTCGCGTTTCCTCGATAAAAAAAACGAAGTTGTAGTCGATGACGATTATCGACATTGTGTCAAAAAAAAAGGAAAGAAAGAATTGAGCTGAACCGTCTTACGTACCTCAAACAAACGTTTTTTTTTGCCACTACATCAACAAACTCTTCATCTTCTTTTATCTCTTTTTTATTGCATTTCTGGAACTTATCTCTCATTTTTCATTGTTTTTTTTTGCCTTCATCCCTGATATTGAACCTATCCAAACCACACTTTTTTGGCTCTTTATTATCTAGGTACAAGAAATTCTTCCTGTCTTTCTTACCAGATCCGACAAATTGCGTGGTCAACAAATTTCGTTCCTTTTGCAAAATGTCACAATACTCGAAATCGATCCACTTTATTTCTTTTACTCAATGTATTAAAGAATGTAGTACGTACAATTTATACTTATAATTCGTTCATTCCTCATTCTCTAAGACATTTGTACCTATGTACTTGGAAATGCACTTTTTTTCCCAATTACACAAAAAGAGACAAAGAGAGAGCAAAAGATTTTGAGCCCCCCAAATCTTTTCCTAATAAGACTCTTAATAATATCAAACTTCTCTCCATCTCTTTTTCGTTTACTCAATTTTCCAGTATTATTACATAACGACAATCCCTCTCTTGATGTCTGGAAAAGACTGGGTCGAATCTGGACATGAAAGCCGTCCCTTTTTTCCTGGGGGCTCTTTTCAGAACTGAGGATTAAATGAGGGAGAGAAAGAAATGAAGAAAGGGATGACAGAAATCTGGTCTTATTTCCTTTTTTGGCTCTTAAAAGTAGTGCCAAAAATCCATTTCTTTCATCTAGGCAGGGACGGCGGCAAGGCTAGATGTTGTTTGACGTTCTGGAAGCTTCCCTTCATCTTTCATCCGGTCCTGAAGGACTTGCTGGAGTCAGAGCGGAAATTGGACAGTAAAAAAATCGGATTTGGACCAAGTTCAAAGTCACAAAAGATCTCTGAATCGACTTTTCTCTCTCCAAATCCCTCAAAAGTCGATCTTTTAAGAAAAAAAAACATTTTTTGAGTAAATAACCCTTATGCAATACGAGGTGTTTGGAAAGAAGATCAAAGTGTGTCTTTTTTTCAACATGCAAAAAATGGGACCAATTCGCAAATTTCAAATGCAGGCACTACATATGTATTACTCGTATATATATGAGAGCAATGCCATTCTTCAACTCCACAAAAGGCGAGCTAGAGGATTGAGAGAGCTGGAGGCAAGGCAATTTTTTGGATCAAAAGAAGAAGGGCTTAGCCATGGCTTCTTGCACGTTGTAAATTCGATTTGGCTCTCTTTTTCTGGAGAGGATATGATAAAATGAAGGGATGCTGTCAAAATCCAAAGTACTGGACTTTGTCGAATTTCAGGTGAAATGTGATACGCGACATTGGCCACAGCAATCTCATCATTTCTGGAGCCCCATTCAAAAAAGAGATTTAAATAGATTACATTGTCAGTTAAAAGTAACAACTTTTACCTAGCTACCTACACTATATCTTTCATTATTGAAGATCATTTCTTTTACAATTTGTTGACCTTTTGTTGCCCAAAATTGATCCCAAAATAGACAAACATGCTTACCAAGGTGAATAATACTACCTTAAACTTAAACTTAAAAAGGTCAAAAACACTGAAAACAATTAAAGAGACATATTCTTACTTTAATAAAAGGTCAAAGTCCATAAGACATTATTGCATTCAAGTGTACAGTGAGCGAGTGTTAACGGTCGATTGAGTGTCGACATCTCACTCACCGATCCGGACTCGTCGTCCGGATCGTCTCGGGCCAGCGCTCATCCGTGACCGTCTGAGCACACCCTCAAAAAAAGGCATATAGAGGATGTTCACACCACCCCAAAATATTCACAACATTCACGTAGGTACATACCTCTCTCTAAAACATTAGAGAACAAGAGCAATAAAGAGTCTCATTGCATATCCAATAGCCTAGTTTCCTCTTTACACTTATACTTATGTACTTTAGTACAATACTTTTGATTAAAGGATCTTTTCCATAAGAGGAGCTTTAGAAAGTACACGTAGTACTCAAAGTAGCCCTTTTTTTCCCGAACATCGCTTCTGTAATAGAAGACTAATAGGTAGAACATAACGTTTTCTGTTGATATGGCCGAGTTCTGATAAATGTCGTTGCACTAAGGTCCTCGAAAACGATCCCGTTGCCTAAAAATATCCAGAATATCAAAAACTCTTAAATTGCCACTAGAAAGAGGTGCTGCTATTGATTCAATAAATATAAAGCTTTAGTAATGCACAAGTATCAAATAAGGTGTTTTGTGGTTATGGATATGTGGAGTGAATGGCCAAAGGGCTTGGCTGACGCATCGTTGCATACGATTGGGAGCTCCAACAATGCACTGGCCACATGATCATGAAGGATGTGCTGGGCGACAATGCAGAATGTAGACCGAGTAGGTAAAGTAAGAAAAAGTAAATAAGAAAGCAGTAGAAGTAGGGAAAGTCGACACTACAATGGAGTGGATGTTGTAGCAAGTGGGGCCCGAGGGGATCGATGACCAGCTGCATTGGCATCCAAGGTAACTTCTGCCAGCTCGTTCTGAGTCACCAGCGCTTTTCGACCAATTGGGTGGAAAAGACGATCCCAAGGGAAAAACAGCCAGCTCTCTCATTAACGAGACTCCATTTACTTAACATTCGCTCCCAAGTCATTAATAATAGTAGTACATACTTAAAAGTACAGTAAAAGAAGCTCATTTCAGAGGCAATGCACGCACATTCGACTTTTGGAGACTCCAACTCGAATACGGCTGACTCAAAGTGCTCCGACCAAATGTTGCTGGCGTCTTCACCCACAAACTTTTTGCAAATATTCGCTAGCAAGCAACAACTTGGTGTCAAACTTTCGGTGCCTCTTCTTCTTCGACCGACTTCGACTCAATGCTGAAAACAATTAGCCTTGATTAATGCGCTTTTTTGCTTCGACTTGCTTTGTTTGACTTCGGTTTTATGCCCCAATGGGTTTCAACATTTGGCTAATTGATTCGAACCGCAAAGAATGAAAGTTGAAACTAGGCCAAAACTTCAGTAGGCCACGCTGACTCTTACTTAACCGGAAAAAAAGATAGAGGGAGAAGGTTGAGCACAGACTCAAATATAGAATCAAGTGCTAATGCAATGAAGAAACATCATGATTTTGCATGTCGAATGCCACGTGACCTGGCTTTTGACTTTGTTGAGTGTAGTCTTGTTATGAAACTAACTTTTGCAGACGAGCTCTCAATTCCAAAGAGAATTGTTGCCTGCTTTTTGCTCCCTTCCATTTGGTGTTGTTGAGAGTGGATCCAACTTTCAGAGTTCTCTGTTCTTGACAGCCAAGCAACGAATGGATGCATTAGACACACCCTGATTGCTTCTCTCTTCTGTTGCTGGCCCAAACTTATCGTGGTTCCTGTCGACCTCACTGAGGATTTTTTCACGGTCCTGAAGTGCATTCCATTGGAGCTAGTAGTTGTTCTGAGAGCTGAACCGGTCTCCCTGGTAGAGCGAGTCCTGTGACAACAGGGTATCTGTGTTGAGCAACGACGAGGCTGAAAGTAATCGATTTTGTTGCCAATCTTGACTGAAGTCGAGCCCACTCTGCGAAGACGATCCCCACTGACTGTTGCCACTCATGCCGCCGCCCATCATTGCTTGCTGGGTCAGCATCATCGAGTGAGTAGTATTGCCACTCAAAAGACTCTCGTTGCCCTCTGATCCCCGGTCGTATCCGTAATCTGAGACGAGAGTAAACAAACAATATAGAGACACTATAGACACGGCAAACAAAAAAGGAGCAAAAGTAGCCACTTCGTCTACAATTGCGGGTAAGTTGCTAATTATTGTCCACTAACCATTGGGCTGCCTGTTGTGTCCCGGTCTGTTGAAGAATCTGGGCGGCAAATGTTGGGGCATAAACATGCCTATAGGCACCGGGAAGCTGAGGGCATCAGCACCTCTAGCGTCTATTGTCGTCATCATATCGTGGTGAGGCATTTCACGACTCATTCCGAAGTGTTGTGGTTGCTGACGATGCATTGGAGGGAGCTGTCTATTGTACTGTCTATTAAGGACTTCCTTGGCGTTGAAGGTGTCGCTTAGCATAAAGTGGGCACCAGGGTTGATTAAGTTCTCCATTTGTCGAAGTTTTGGAAATTGGATCAGAGAGGGCTTCATGTTTGTAATTGGTCCCTCAACCAAAAGGCCGTTCTCCTTGTAGTGCTGAAGCAAGTGGTTCCACAGTGGTTGCTATAAAAAAGGAATTTGGGGGAATGAATATGAACAAATCGATAGAGCCAAGCTTTATCGTAAAAGAAATATGAAAAGCGTTTGTACTCACCTTTGCCAAGACCTTTGGATTTCCAACAATAATAATAGCATATTTGGCTCTGGTAAGTGCAACGTTGAGTCTTCTTGGGTCCGACAAGAAGCCAATGCCCAGATGTTCGTTCGATCTGACACACGAGATTAGAATAATGTCCTTTTCTCTACCCTGGAATGCGTCTACACTCGCAATTTCGACACTCTGGTAAACTTTGGCGTGCAGCGAACCCTGATACTGCATGTGCTGCACCAGATAAGCTCTCTGACCCTCGTAAGGAGTAATGACACCGATTTGATGGGGTCCAATGCCGCTTTTGATGAGCCTGGAAAGAAATGTAACGTAAAAAACCGTCCAAGAAATTATTCTTGTGTTGTAACTTAATTGCAATAAAGGATGCTAATCACTTGGTCACGAGTTTCTCGATGTTTCCAGCTTCGACTCTGTTGAGGTACGAAGTTCCGGAGCCGGCTAGCTCTTCTTGTCCGTACGATACAAAGAAGAAAGACGGTTTATCCGGCTGAGGCCAAGGGAAGTCGATGTTCAAACGACGCTCCTCTCCACTGACACCATTCTGGTAAAAGAATGCATATGAATAAATATTATTGAATTAAATACACCATGCGCAAAAAGAAAAAGAATTCAATTTTGGAGCTTTTTTCGATGTAATAGTAGTAACTCCTATCATCTCACGGATGTAATACGAAATGTAAACAACAACTAGAGGCGTTTGGACGCGAATTTTGACGACGATGGCGACCAAATTGAACGAGGAGGAGGCAAAAAGGCGTTGCGTTGCAAGCATGCTCTCAGCGGTCATTTACTTGTTCTCTTCCCCGACTGCAAACACGTCCAAGATCGGCTCGGTTATGTTGAATAAAAGTCAAAAATGTTCAAAACTCTCAAAATGCTCTTCAACAACATCAAAAGGTTACATTTGGTTCGGGAAATGGATTTTTAAAGCCAAAATGTAGTCAAAAAGAAAAGTAAAAAATCGCCAATAAGCAAGAGTTCTTTTTCTTTTCGCGCGCCCTGTATACATTGCACAGTTTAATACGAACTGTCCACCAAATGAATAACAACATTTATATGATAGATTCCTTGCTTTTTACCTGTAACGATCCTTCGTAGAAGATGTTTGACGGGAAAGCAGAGAGCTCGGGATGCATTCGGTACTGCACCTCCAATCTAAAAGGTCTTATGCCCAGAGCGACGAGACGACTGAAGAGGGATTTATTAAGGCCGCCTTTAGATGCTTTCTTACACATCACAACTGGCCCGAGCTGACAATGATCACCCACTGCAACAAAAGTTATCCGTGAAAATAAGGGCTTTGTTTGTAAATATGTTATCACTTATCAATATTAGTCGTTTAACGACATAGAAAAAGTAAATTCTAACCAAGGATAAGTTGTCTGGCTCCCATGACTACCGGGACCATACACTCTGGTTCCGTTGACTGCATTCCCTCGTCAATTAGAATGGATCCAAATCTCAGCTTGTTGAGTCTAGGATCGCCTGCGCCAATGCAAGTGCAACTGATGACATCTGCCACACCGAGCAGCTCCTTTTCAGCTCTTCGTCTCAAGCTCCTGAATCTGTTTTCATCAGCCGAACTCAGCTCCCCAGTCTCTTCCTTAAGTTGCGTCAATTTGGCTAATTCGGCAAAGCTGTGCATGTCCTTGATCTGATTGTGCAGGGCCAAGTGAGCCACAGGTGAATCGATAGCTTCTCGAGACTTGGCACAAACTCTGACAACTTTGAGGCCAGTCTGATGAATTTTCTCGGTCAACTGATCGACAGCGATGTTGGACGGTGCACAAACCAGGACGGGGCCGCGGGTATGAGGGGGCTGAGACTGCTGTTGACGAACCAACTGGTAGACAAGGGTTGCTGAGGTCACAGTCTTACCCGTACCAGGCGGACCCTAAATTAGAAAACAAGCAAAAATATTATCACTTCACGATAATACATCTAAAGTTCACTTTTGGCTTTGTTTACTTGGATGAGAGAGAGCGGCCTCTGAAGAGCGTGTTTGACAGCGAAGACCTGAGATCGGTTCAACTCTGGTAGATTTGGCGCCGAGAAATGTCTCGGCAACTGACATCTGAACAAGACGTCCTCGACGTCGTGGCCGAGCAACTTGTGATAGATGTAAGATGAGACGGAGGCGTCGTCGACGGCGAACTTTTTCAGCGCTTCTTGCATCCGATCAAAACTGGTCGACTTCCAAACAAAATCGATGGCAAACTTGGAGCTGCACTCTATGGGTACGTTCACGTTGCTCCGCAACTCTACACAAAACTCATCGCTCACGTTGTCAGCCACCTTGATCACGTGACCCACTCCGCTCCAAGGCTATGAGATAAAACGATGAGCCATACATGAAATTGTTCGATAATCAAAAAGCAGATATTGCTCTAATTACCCTCTGCAAATCTCCGTTGTATCTGATCTTGAGTTCGTCGCCTGCCATGAGCTTGAAGTCGGCGTCGACCTTGGGCAAGTGAAAGTATGCAATCCTCTTCTTGTTGAGCCCCAAATCCCACCTAACTTCGATGTTGTCCTGCGTCTGAGCCTCCTTCATCTTTTTGTCATAGTCGGCCTCAAGTTTGACCAAAGGACCGTAGATGTTCTGGTACTGATAACCGTCCTCGTACCTGAGCAGGATTTGTTGGGGCTCGTCGTCCATGTTTGGCTTGTTGAGGTCCTCGAAGTTGGCGTCGGCGTTGTCGCGCCACAACTCCTCCAGAGCGTTGATCTGCGCGCCGCTCATCGGACGACACCGAAGTTGCTCAGCGTCCGTCGGCTCCCGCACCAACCAAGGCAACAATGCCCTATTACACAAAATTTATTGTTAGACGTCATTTAACCGACGCAAGTTATCATGACCATAGACAACCGAAATGTTTCATTAACAAGAAGGTTTTAGCCACCTGTCCTGTATGAGCGGTTTCCACCGCTCCTGCTCCCAATTGTTGTCCTTGAGCGCGTTGTTGGCGGCGCAGGGCGTCCTGCACAGAATGACGACCACGGAATCGGCCTTGGCGGGCACGAAGCCCAACACAAAGATGTTCTTGGTTCCACAAGCATAACACTCCAACACCTGCTCCCCCAGGGGCCCGTCCTTGTGCAGACAAATCTCCTTGTTCTTGGATCGCACGAGATGCACGACGATGTGCGAGCCCGACGTCGATCCGCGGCCGTTGCAGAACCACTTGTTGGTGGCCACGCACTTGACGATGCACGAGGGCTCGTTCAGGCCGCAATAGGCACAGGCCGCAGACAAATCCCTGGCAATTGCGTCATTTGGGACGACATTGTTGGCGTAGCCGTTCTGCCCGTGATCCACGCTGTCGTTGTCGTCCTCCTCGTCGTCCTCGTCGTCGAACCTCAGGTCGTCGTTGAGTCGGCTGCCGATCAAGTCCTCGTCCTCGTCCTCGTCGTCCACGATCTTGTCCAGCCGGTTGTGCTGCGAGGCCATGGACAGCTTGAAGTTGTAGCAGTCCGCCTGGCTGTCGGCCATCAACGACAGCCCCGACTCCTCCTCCGGCTCCGTGAAGTTCAGCGACGCCATCGCCGTCCTTAGGCTGACGTGGGTAATGTGCCGCGAGACGAGACCTCAACGCGTGCAGCTGTCGAATTCGACAGCTGACAAGCGCGTCAGCTGATGCGCGTCAGCTGACGCCTCTGACTTCCCGCGCAAGTGCGCGCAAGTTTCCGCGCAGCGGAACTTTTAAGCGATGAAAAGTCACGCAACCTCGCTTCCAACTCGCATCAATTGCGCATTTCGTTCATTTTTGTTACAGCAAACATTGTGCTAATTTATCCACAGCTTTTTTCTAAAAGAAACCATTTGCTTGGAACTATTGATGTTATTACACATCTACAGTATATAACCCAATTTTAATGAAATTCAACTCTTGAATTGTTTTTACTACTACGTTCGTTTGTTCTACTCGATTCTCTACATATAGACGACTTTTAGTTTTGTTATATGATACAGAATTATTGCATGTTTCAGCTCTCAATTGCTTTACCTCTAAAATACTCAAGCAATGCTAAAATTTGGTTGGAGTAACGGCGACTCGCTCGGTCAATTCCCACGATGTCAAACGAGAACCAAACATATTTTTGCAATACGTACGTATGTCAAAGCCAAAATTGGCTTTGACCAAAGCAAATTTGCTTATTTTATGAGGAAGTGCAAATATAACGAATTTTTTTGAGGCTGCAAATACGAAAATAGTATGTGCCAATCCATCCTTTATTTGCCTCCCTTCCATTTTTTGACAGGCCAAAAAGTGATGAGGAAAAAATGTCCTTTACTTCCATACCATATACATATTTACGAGTACAAGTGTACAAATTTATGCCATGAAAAGTACTGCAAATATAGCCAGGAAGGAACAGGCGGAAAATACGTCCCATATTGTCGCAGTGGTAAATGCAAATACGAGTTTTATGTAATATTTTATGGCTCTTCTTTTAACTACGAATCTTTTTTTGGTGTTTTTTGTGCTTTATTCAAGATTTTTAGGGTCCAATCCCGCGTGGCCTTGCCCAAACATTGAGAGTTTGTGACACGAAAAGTCCTGGTAGCATGCATGCAAGATCGACCACATATTATGCATGTACTATGAATATTTAGGGAATGGACTTTTTACTGTGGATTTGTAACAATATTGTTGTAGTGCGCAGTTTGTTGCGTGTCCAAGCCATTTCTTGGAGCTGTTTTGCATGTCGAGGTGCGTGCACAAGTCCACAACACTGCGGCCAAAATCACCGCCAACAACCAAAACTTTCGCTACACAACACTACAACGAAAATGTAGAGGACATTGAGAACTACATTTCTTATTTAGTGCATGATAGTGAAATGTGTACATTTTAGTTGTGAAAGTCCCGTTAAAAAGGGGGTCCTATCAAGTACAGGCTGAGTCCCATGGGAGCACGCAATAGAGAAAGGCACGTCTGAATCGACACTCAAACACAGTACATATGTCGGACACTTGTCAACTTGCAATAAAGGAGAATAAGTGCTACAATAAAAGTAGTAGGTAGTCAATGAAGTCGTAAAAGTAGAGAAGTAAATGAAGTAAGTAGTAAAAGTGGTTGTTTAGCAAACCCCCAATAAAGATGTCAATCGCAAGTTTTATACATAGACGTTATGTATATGGAGTGACCAGAAAAATCTCTTTGAAAAGTTATTGCTCACTTCCACTAAATAAACTTTTTACTAACGGCTCTAAATTTGCACTTTTAATATAAGTTTCAATATATTATTTTATTTTATTTTTACTGTAAGTATGTTATATACCTACTGTAGTTGCTAAAGTGGTTTCGTTTGCCATCAGCTCCAAAAATATCCAATGTCGACATAAGAACTACAGTACTACCTCAAGTACTTTACTATGAACATTAGCTCTAATTTCCCGAGGGCTAAGATCCAGCTGACTGAAGCAAGATTGGCTTCTTTAGAAAGCTTTTTGTTCCAGGGTTCTTTATAAATGCGCCTTTTACTTTATTTTAAAGTGCTCTATGTAATGTGCTGTATGTTCATTGAAAAGAGCTTTTTGGTCCTTTTTGTTAAGTTTTCGGTGGATAACGAGGCACTTACTCGAGGAGTGAGTGACGTGCGCCCCGGGATCGACACCGGGGCCCAGGGGAAAAGAGAGCCACAGCTTGCGGCCAAAACGCACTTGCTAGACGATTCACTTATTGTAGGGAGGCTGTAGTCGAAGTAACGAAAAAAAGAAGTAATGAAGGAAGTAGTTGATGGAAGAGAAGTACATAGTAGTTAGTTGTGGAGAAAGAACAAGAGAAGTGGCAATTGCATGCACTATTAGATGGAAGAAAAGTAACATTTTTCGGTATTTTATGAAGAAAAGTAGCAATTGTAGTACATACATAGATGAGAGAAGCCAGCCAAGCGGTTTACCAATGTGGAAACACCAGTTCCCAAGTGATCACTGAAATTAAGTAACATTGGGGGTGGTTAGTGGTTGGATGGGTGACCAGATATCTGGACTCTGGGTAACCATTTTTCAGCTGCTGCTTGGTTCACTCAGTCTAGTCAGCTGATGTGATTAAATGGGAAGGACTGTCAGTTACAATTTGTTACTAACATTACCCGGAAATGCTAGCAGGGAAAGCTCAAAAGGCACGCCATTGAACTGTGAATCTGTGTGATGTATGTCCATGCACTCTGGGTCACCAACCCATACGTTGGGGCTGTTGACCAGTTAGTCAGCTGAGGCCACTGAGGGTACACCACCCGTACGTTAGGACTGTTGGCTGG
>JAOXNJ010035995.1:0-13052 GCA_028566655.1 Metis holothuriae
CCGCTCGGCTTTTCGTCGTTGATCGTTGCTGGTTCTGCGCTCATGTCGCCCCCTTTCTGGCTGTGCATCCGCTGAAACCCTCGTTGTGCATCCGCTGCAACAGGGTGTGCTGTGCCATAGTGTGCAGCACACCCCGGCACTCTCAACCAAAACCCGACAAAGACTAGCCTCGATCTATCCGTTTTCATGTGCCTGTTGCACCGATGCCGGGGGCGCGTACTATCGATCGAAGATCGATTGTATATACGCGCCTTTCACTTCGATGCATCAAATATTAAGAATTTTGTCCTAGAATTGGCGACAACGATCGAGAGCCGGAGCCTATGCCACACGCCAACCTAGAACCACAGTCACCGATCAGCCTTGCAGGGCGTGGGGCGGTGTCCGCCGCCGCTTATCGCTCAGGCGAAAAGCTCTACGACGAGCGCGAGGGCAGGCATTGGGATTACACCCGAAAGCAGGACGTCGAGGCGTCGTTCATCCTGACGCCGGACGGCGCCGCCGACTGGATGCAAGACCGCGAAACGCTCTGGAACCACCTCACCGCGATGGAGCGCAACAAGGCGGGGCAGGTGGCGCGGGAGGTAGTGATGGTGATCCCTCGCGGGCTGACGGCTGACCAGCGCGCCGAGCTGGTGCGGGGGTTCGTCGAAGATCACTTCGTCGCTCGGGGTATGGTCGCCGATGTGAACTTACACAACCCCGAGGCTGGCGACGGTGACAGGAACTACCATGCACACGTTTTGCTCAATATGCGCACGATGAAAGAGGACGGATCGGACTTCGACAAAACCAAAAACAAAGCTCGCCAATGGAACCGCGACTTCACGGACGGCGGAAAATCCACCGATCCGAAAAAAGGCGGGTTCGTGAACAAGAAAGGCGCGGGCGACGGCTGGGTAGGGGAGAACACGAGCGGCTTGAAATTCTTTCAAGTCGCTTGGGATCGAGCTTGCAACGACGCCTTGGAAGCCGCCGGAAGCTCTGAGCGGGTCGAAGTTGGGAGCATCAAAGACCGGGGCGAGCTACGCGAGCCACAGCAAAAAATCGGCTTCAACCGCGCCGATCGCAACGGCTGGCGAGCAAATGAAGTTCAAAAAGAAAACGCTGAAATTGAGGCGCGCAACGAAACGCGAGAATATTTCAAACCCAAAAATTACAAAAAACGCGTCAAAATCTACTCCAATCGGCGTGTCAATGAACGTTTGATAGAAGAGTTTTTCGATCCGCTGAAACGCGAAGAAGCGAAAAGCCTCGATCTTGATCAAGATCGAGGGGAGGGGTTTGCACATGGACGATAAAAACCATGGCGAAAACTGGTTTGGTCTCGAACCTGAAAGCTCGAAAGTTGAAGGCTCAACCGAGCCGAAAGCAGAAGAGACGAAAGAAAGCCAAGCAACCGCTTATAAATCGCGTGATATTACTTTTATCGATCGGTTTCGCGATGCAGAAGGCGGTTACTATGCGACGATCCAAGGGCATAAAATCCGCGATCGCAATCAAATTTTGCGATTGTTTTTTTTGCACGTGATCATTGACCTAACGACGAATGACGCTCTGAAACTCAAGCAACTGATTTATTCCGGTCGGTTTCCGGTGATCGATCAAAACAAAAATTATGAAGGCGTCAAAATCAGCGAAATGGCATTCTTTGATCCTGACAATATACCGCCGATAAAAGGGCGGTAATGCGTTCATTAAAACGAGCAAGGCTGGCGAAGGGCGTTCAGCCTGTCAAATCCCTTTGGGATTGCTCCGCTTCGCTACGCCCCTTCGGGTGACAGACTGCCCACCCTTCGCCGTTTGGCTGACCATGCAAAGACGGGTTAAACCGTCTTTGCTCAAGACGATTTTCGACTAGCTGTCGATAAGCCTGCGGATTTTTGGAGGCAGGCTTTCAACGATGTCCGCTTTGGTCGGCGGTATCAAAATATCCTCGACAAGGATTTCAACCTCTACCTCTTGTTGGTCGCGGTTGATCTCCTCTGGTAATGTGGTTTCAAGCTTTTGGGCTTTCTCGTTTTCGATCTCATGCAACAGAGCTTTTTCTTTTTGGCGAAGCTCACTGATATGGCTTTCTCTGCAACGCCTCGTCATGATTGCCACGATCGAGTAGAATATAAGATAGCTGTAAAGTAGAATTTGGTCGGGGATGAACTGGCTTAAAAAAACTGCACAGATCACCATTGGCAAAAATGTTGCCGCCGCAAAACGCCAAAGTGGTCCGGTGATCTGTAGAAATCTCCGGCGACGATATAGGCGTTGGTAGCGTTTCTCTGCGTTCATTGGCTTTCATCCAATGGCGCAAACTGGCGAAAGGTGATTTTGTGGTACGGTTCGTCGAACTGAGAACTTACCACGATAGCATCAACCAGAAAGCCGTGTCTGGCGTTGCCCTCTCTGAGTTGGTGCGCGAAAACTTCGGGCGGCAAAAGATAATCGCGCTGCTCGCTCATACCCTCATTGATCGATTGACCTTCTTGGCGCGAATGACCTTCATTCATGCCTTCGTTTACGCTTGAGCCATCACTATATGAGCTTCCATAGCTCCAGCTTGCTGTGTCTTGGGTGCCAGAACTGCCGCGCGAAACGCTGCTATTATTTCCTCTGGTCTGGGTTCGTCCGAAGCTCATTGATGTACCCGTCGATCTGGTCTCGCCTTGGGTCTTCCCGCGTGACCAGTTGCGCCGCTTGACGAGCGTTTTTCCGATATGCTCGGCGGCGTGGTTGTTGGTCTCCGGGTTCTGGTTGCTGTGGTAGATCGTGGTTCTAAGATTGCCGATAAAGGCATGAACCGCCGTCCTCGCGGTCTCTGAGCCGCCCAACTCATCGACATAGGCGGGGATGCTCTGAGTTAGATAGACGGTCGAGACTTTCGAGCTTCGCGCCGTCGATTGAAATTTGACGTCGTTGCGGCTTAGAAAATATTGCGCTTCATCCGCCCAAAGAAAAACCGGGCGGGTGCTGGCATTGGTGGCGCGTTGCGACACTCTTTGAAAGGCATATTTCCAGATTTGCCCGGCGATTTTATTGTCCTTGCCGTCCATCGCTGGAAGATCAACAATGATGATCGCGCCGCCGTGGGTCATTTCTGGCGCGATGTTGGTGTCATTGGTGAAAAGGTCGCGCAAGCTTCCATAACGAAAGCGGTTCAGGCTCGTCATTAGAGTTTGAACAATACTCGTTCGCGTGTTTTCAGCAAGCTTGGAATATTGATTTTGGAAATAGTCATTCGCGGGTGCGATTTCAGAGCCGGGCAAATAAGCCCCTTCACCGCTGCGATAGATTTTTTTCCAATGTTTGAAGAAGGTGCTTCGATCCTGAAAATTTGGATCAAGGGCTTCTTTTCTTGAAGTCGGGGCGGTGGTGATCAGCCTTGAAAGCTCTTCAAGCTCGACCGTACCCGTCGAGCCGAAAAGGATTTGCAAGGCGTTGACCAGAAGATCGCGCCCCGCCGCCTCCCAGAAATCGCCGTCTTTGCTGCCCGCCATAGATCGCGCCGGATCATGCGCTTGAATAGCGTTTTCCAGCACGTCGGCAACCTCGAACGGGCTGGAGCCCCGCGCCAGTTCATGCGCCAGAAAATTGAAGCGGTAGGGCTCATCGGATGCAAAACGATAGACTGCATCCATGCGCGCCGTGGCTCTGGCATGTTCAAGCCAAACGCTCGCCTCTTCGGGCTTCGCGCAAAGCACAAGCCCCCCAAACCCGGCTTTAAGGAGGGTACGCGCCAGATAGGTTCCTGTTCCGCTCGACTTGCCCGCGCCTGAGCCTCCAAAGACCTGAAAGCCAGTGAACGCTTGATCTAGTGTGATTTCTACGTCCGGCGCGAGTTTCAACAATGGGCTTGTGAAGTGCGAAAGATAGCCCTGTTCGATCTCCTGCGATGATGCCCGCGAAAATTTTGGTCGCCGTGCTTGTTCGTCAGGCTGTCGCATGGCTAGATTTCAGTCGAGCAAGGAGGGCGCACGGATGGCTAAGCAGACGTTGAAGGAAGCTCTTAAAGAGCAACTGGTTAGTGCTGCCGATCAAATCCGCCACCAAGTTGTGGAGGAGCCTTGGTTTGGCAAGGCGACGACAGAAGACCTTGCGGCGGATCGCGTCAAAGAGGTGAGCCGCGACGATCTTTACGGCAAAGGCGCAGACCATTCAGGGGAAACTTGGTTTGGAAAAAGCCAAGAGGAGCTTGAAGCCGATCGCGGCAAGGAAGCGGGCAATGATCATGTTCAAGCCCATGAACATGAGCTTGAACGTGATCAGGAGCTATCGCGCTGAGCCTATTCGCCCGTCCGCCATTTTTTGATCTTCTCGTAAGATTGCTGCACCATCTTGAATAAAACCACGCTGCCGCCTTCGGTGGGGTTGGTTCTGGATGCCAAGGTGTAATAGCGGCTTTCGAGGTCGCTTTCATTGAAACCAGCCTCAAGCCCTAAAACGGACATTTCCCACTGGATAGGCTGATAGACTGACATATCGGGTTGTTCGGTCATTTTCGTTTCCTCAGGCGTCGGTTTTTGGGGTTCTGGCGGTGGTGGCGCGATGAAGGGCTGAACGATCTCGAGAGGCTTAGGCTTGGGCGGTGCTGGTGGCGCGGGGCGCGTCTCCTGCCATGGCGAGCGCGCCGCCTGCTGCGGCTTGGGAGCCTGCCAGACCGCTTGACCGGACTGCGTTCGAGTAGCTGGCGGTTCTGGATCTTGTGATCCAGCCGCCACCTTCTCACGCTCTTGGGTCGGCTGCGGGGCGGGTTTCTCGGCTGCAAGCCGTCGCCTGCGCTCCTCCGCCGTCCTCATTTTGCCGTTCCACTCTGACGCAACCTCGTCATATTTCTGTTTGATGAAGCCAAGTTTGCCGTCAAGTATGACGCATATGAAAGCAAGCACGAAGAACAGCACAGCCAATGAACGCTCTGGATAGCCAATAATCAGAATAATCACACCAACTATTACATGAGCACCCGCCGAGACAGACAAATATATCCAAACAATGAATCCAGCCCTGGCATACCAACCAAACTCTATCATTGCTGCAACGGCTTTTCTGCCGGTCTCGATCATTGGCTTTTCGTCCACGTCCAGAACAAGGTTATTTAAGGTAGTAAGTCGGTCGAAATGGTCGATTTAAGGTGGGTTTTTGTTCATACAGAAGAACTCACCACGCGACTTGCATCGCCTGAATTCTGGCTTTATGTCAATTGATCTAACCGCGCACAAAGCGGACAAAGAGGAAACGTAAGAGGACATAAAAGTGTCGGTTCTAGACAGCACGGTACAAGGATTATTTGAGAGTGTTTCTGGTAACGTGAATGATGTTCGTTCAGCTGCCAGAGGTGAAAATGTTTCCAGTTGGAAAACTGCGCAACTCGCAAAGGCTACAACGATTGGTGCAGGTGCGGCCGCAATACCCGTTGCCGGATATCTTACCCTCCCAGCTGATTTGTTAGCTTTGATGAGAATCATGCATCGTTCTGCAATAGGAATAAGCGAGATAAAAACGGGATATGCCGACGATGAAACTTTTGCCAACATTTTAGGTGTTTGGGGCGGAAGCGTAAGTCTTGATAATTCTCTTAGAGATCAGATAAAGGCCGCTGCTCTCGCACATTCTGCTGTTAAAGTCGGCGGAAAAGTTGGTATCAAAATGGCAATCAAGGGATTCACCATTTGTTCGTCAGCGATTATGGCGAAAAAACTAGGACCAAAGGTTGCCGCTAAAGTTGCTGCTAAAATGTCAGCGAAACTTGCAGCAAAAGCCACAACACGTTGGATACCTGTTATTTCTGCCGTTGTAGGCGGGGGTGCAAACTGGTGGATTATAGACAGTGTGAACACAGCCTCGGAGGAATATTGTGATTTTATTCTAAAAGTATCTAACGAGAGCGTTCCTCATCAGATAGAGCATCATTGATAGACAAACCAGCAAAGACAGCCGGCACCGCGCATAGACCTGCAACAATAAGAGTTTTGGGATCTATGCGTGATGCTGCATTTTTCACAGCCTCATCGGTGATTTTAAACGCAGAACCGTTGATTTTTCTTGCCTCATCACAAAACACATGTGCAGCTGCAATTGCAGGCACACCAACGCCAGCAAGAAATGAAGCGGTTATATTGAATCTCGTATCGTCTTCCACAAAAATATTTTACACTATTTATTATTACATTTTAATGACAATTTGGTAAAATATCTTATCGAGCAACTCGGTTTATTCATCGAAAAAACACCGAATTATCTAACTCTGTCATCAAATCTTAATGATAAATAGATTTCCGTATAAAAATTTGAATGCTAATATTGTTCTATGAAACAAGAGAAAATTGATGAAATGCTGCGCGATTTAGAGGCGCAAAAACAAAAAACTGACAAGTCTTTTGAACGATTAAAAGATTTGACGGAAAAGCCAATCGAAATACCGCCCGAAAAAATCAACCCCTTGATGATAACGGCGGTTGTTTTAGCTTCGGTTGGTCTAGTTGGTTACGGCTTTTGGCGTTGGCATTCCCGCCAAAAAGAGAAAAGCGAAACATCGCAGATGATCAGCCGATAGGCTGGCGATTGCATTTTTTCGACCACTGGCAGAAAAAATATTATCGCCTGTCTCATTTTCTTTTAAACCTTCTTAATTTTGTAACATTTCCGATATAGAAGAGGGGTTTTAACATTTAGAAGAGTAATAATATTATGAAAACGACAAAACAAGAAATGGAAGATTGGCTTCCTGAAGATGAAAAAAATTTATATGACGGAACTACGGCTGAAGATTTGAGCGAAATTCTTAAATCTCATTTGCGACATGCTGCAATCAAGGATTTCGAACCGACTGTAACAGATCATGGCGATCTACTCCTTGTGGAAGGTGAAAAGCTAGGTTTCAGTAAAGATAGAAAAGAAGCGATCACAGTAGATAAAAATGACGGTTTAATCGTTTTTCATTCAGAAAATGAAATGTACGTTGTCGGAACTTTGCATAATCTGATTCATGGAAAATATGATATTGAAGATTTGATCTCTGAAGGGCGCAAACTCCGCGATGGAATAGAAAAAAACACCGAGGAATTCAAAGCTGATCGCTTGAAATGGGTTGATCGTGCGATTTCGGGTCGAGATGAAACAGAAAAAAGAGGCGTTTCGGGCTTCTCGAAATCGTAACAAAAATATGATAGAGTAATTTGTATTAAACAAAACTCTGTCATGAAATGAAAAAACCGGATCCAGAATTTTTAGAAAAATTGAAGCGTACGGATGAGCTTTATTATTCTGATCGCCTCGATTTTATCAGAACGCATATTTCAAAAAAGCCGCCTCTGACCGAAGAAGAAAAAGAAGCCAGAAAAAAGAAATGGAAATCCCTACCTCGCAAAGAACAGCTTAAAGAAGTAGCAAAAGAAACCGCCGAGGAAGTCGGTGAAGTTCTTTCTGATGCCGCCGAGGTAGTAGAAGATAGCACTCTTGGACGGCTGGTCGATGTCTGGAAACACTCAAGTCCAGCACTCAAAACCGCCCGCGTCACTGGCTGCACACTTGGCGCTATTGCCACCTGCTACGGGATCAACAGCCACAACACCCGAAAATCGGGGCATATCGACTACAACAAGCCCATGGCTGAATGGGTAGGCCCTACGGACGCCGAGAACACACGCGACCGCAACATTGCCAACGCTTCGATCATCGGCGGCGCGGTTGTCGCCGGGCTCTCGCTGCTCGCTGGCAAGCGCACACCCTGAGAACAGTCCATAGAAGCCCGTCAGGCGCGCTCGCGCTCTTTCAGGTAGGCAAGGCTATCAGAAGGTCGTTCCGGTCGCTGGCGGGCTTCTCTGGGGCAAATTTCCGCTACTCCCTGGCAAGCCTGCGGCGTCGAGCCCCCGTTGGGGTCGAAGCTGGTGCTCTTGTCCCTGCTTCTCGGAGCCGCTCTCGCTTGAGCGTTCTTCGATCGCCTATGGTTCTGAGCGCAAGGATTTACCGTCGAAGACGGCGCGCAGCGTCCTTGCGCTCAGGTTCTAGGTGATCGATGATAAGCGTCGAGAGTGGCGGAAGTGGGGACAACCCCCTGCTTTTTGGTGAGCTTGAGCACCCTTAATCAAAGAGCTTGTGACGCTGTTCTAGCGTCACTCCTTTTCTTTCTTTTCTTGATCGGCTTGTGAGCGAAGCGAACTCTTTTTCTATGTTTTTAGGTTTTTCAATAGGTTGCGAAAGTTATCCACAGCTTGAGGCGGCGGCTCCGCCTGATTTCTATATTCATAAGTTCTATGATTCGAGGTCATTTTTATCTTTTATTTTCAATATGTTGCAAGGGTAAAAAGTAGCTTTGGGGCGGTTTACGAGTAGTTTTGGGGCGGTTTACGAGTAGTTTTGGGGCGGTTTACGAGTAGTTTTGGGGCGGTTCGAGTAGCTTTGGGGCGGTTCGAGTAGCTTTGGGGCGGTTCGAGTAGCTTTGGGGCGGTTCGAGTAGCTTTGGGGCGGTTCTCAGCCACTTTAAAAAGTAGCTTGACAAGTGGTTAAAACTACTAATACAACAACTTTATGGATGGAAACGCCCCTCGCCCAAAAACTAAAGACGTTGCCCGGCGCACTTCTGAGATGGTGAAGCCCGGCGAAATTATCGGCATTGCCGGAATGGAAGGCTGGTCGCTGGCTGACCGCCGGACATGGAACACGCTTCTTATGAATGCGTGGGATGAACGCCTTGAAGACCCCGAAGCAGATTTTACTATTCCACTGCGCGAACTGCGTGGGCTTCATGATAGTAACGATCGGATAAAACAGAGCCTTGAAAAACTTCAAACAACTCTTGTTTCGGCAAGAATGCCAGACGGTGCCCTGAGAACCGTTCAGATGCTTGGCGGCACTGACATTAGCGACAGTGATCGCGAGCATGGTTTATTAAAATATGATTTTCATCGCAAGCTTGTTCCTTTACTTCGTGAATCAGAAATTTACGCACGCATGAATCTTAAAGTCATGTCGGCATTCACCAGCAAATATAGCTTGGCTCTTTATGAAGCCATTTCTGCTCGAATTGAGATGCGTAAGCAATCAGAAGAAATTTCTGTAAAAGAATTTCGAGAATGGCTTGGTGTTGGAGATGACAAGCTTTCAATTTGGGGAAACTTTTCAAAATTTGCTGTCCAACCAGCTTTAAGAGAGGTTAACAGCCTGTCGCCCTATGACGTAGCAATCGAGCCGATAAAGAAAGGGCGCAAGATCGAGAAGGTGCGCGTATCATGGGCAAAGAAAGAGCCATTTAGCCCAGAGGAGCAAAAAGCCGCCCGTGAGGTCAATAGACCTCGTGTAGGGCGAAAATCCAGAATAGACAACACTGCCGAAACTGTCGTTGCTGCGAATATTCAACTTAGCTCTAACGCATTGCAAAAAGCCTATGACGCTGCTGCGGAGATTTGCCCCATTGATATTGATATTGCATATCGTGATTGGTTGGGCATGATCGAAAATTTCGACGAAAAACCCGGAAATCCAACCGGGCATTTTATAGCCTTTTGCAAAAAAAGAGCAAAAGACATATCCTGATTGTCAAAATTCAACGGAGTGTGTGATGGTACGAAAACACCGCTTTGGTGTTTGATAGTACGAAGAAAAATATGAAATCGAGATAACTCAAAGAGGATCGCCACTACGTGACGATCCTCCCAGCCTCCCAAGCTTCGCGGGCGTATTCCATCAGCGTTTTCGCAGGCGTCCAATGCTGGTCTCTCTCGACCGGAAGCCCAAAGCGTCCACGGATTTGCGCCAACTCTGAAAGGCTCACACTGCCTAGCTCAGCACATCCAAGGCCGAGATCACAAAGACCAAAAGCTATATCCGGCTCATCGGGATCAATTTCGCTTAAAAGCCATGTCGCGCCTGCATCTGGTGTGAAGAGCTTTACGACTGGTTCAAAATCTAGGCTTCTCTCCGTATCGTTTTTTTGCTTCAATCCGTTTGCAATGAGCTTTTCGCGCTGTTCTTTGGTTAGTAGCTTCATAGTTCTGTCTCCTTTGTTGTGGTTGGTTCGGTGGAGACAGTGCCCGAGCGCATAAGACCAATTCGCAAGACCTAACACGGTCGCTTTAGCGATGGTGCGGGCGGGTCTTGCGACTTGGACGCGTTCGGGCAGGATCAACCGACTATAGCCAAGCCACGGCAACGGAGACGGGTTTTTGAAACTCTGGCGAGTTCAGCGGAGAACGACGCTATACAGGGTGTCCAAATCCAGAAACGGTGATTTTAAGATTTTGACACTCCTTCCAACATATGCTTGAATATTGACAATTGTGAAATATCGCACAACCCTCAAACGAGGCAGCAATGTCAAATTACAAGCCATTTGCATTTGTTCTGATGCCATTCAATAAAGAATTCTCTGATGTTTATAAGTTTGGGATTAAAAAGACGGCCGAAGAACTCGATATTATTGCAGAAAGAGTTGATGAACAACATTTCAGCGAAACCATGCTTGAACGAATTTATAGACAAATTGAGAACTGCGACTTCATCATTGCTGATATGACAGGACGAAATCCAAATGTCTTCTATGAAGTTGGCTATGCTCATGCGAAAGAAAAACTTTGCGCATTAATTACACAAGATGCGACAGACATTCCTTTTGATCTCAAGCATCATTCGCATGTTATATATGACGGAACAATTGAAGATCTAAAAAACAAATTATTGCCAAAAATGAAATGGCTAAAAAATGAGATAAACACAAAGAGATCAAAGACAATTATAGCCACCGTTAAAACGGATGATGGATTTCTACAGAATCGCGATTACTATGATGAAGGCACCTTCAATTTAACGCTAAAACTTAAAAATGGTTCGGATAAACGCAGTCCAGAGATTGAACAAATTTATGTCAAAACTTCTGACTCTTGGTCATTATCAATTAGCAACACAGAATGCCCTCATGAAATTTCGGAGAAGTTAAAACTACATCTTATAACACCAAAAATACGACGACTCTCTCCAAACTCATTTTGGGAGGAGAAAATAGAGTTCAAACGTGATTTGTGGAGCAAATTCAGTGGTAAAGAACAACAAGAAAAGTATGTTTCCAAGGGAACGATACAGATAGAAATTGTAACTAGCGAGGGCACAATATCTTATGATTATTCAATTGAAGTCGAATTTGACGATATTCCATTCTAATTTTAATTGATTTTCTATTTCTTATCTTATTGCCACATCCTCGCCGCAATCTCCCGTTCTTCCTTCCCCACGGCAGTCGCATAGATCGCCGTAGTTTCGATGTTGGCGTGACCCATCCACTTGCTGACCATGTTCAGCGGTACGCCTGAGACGACGGCGTGGATCCCGAACCCATGCCGCAGGCCCTTGGGGGTCTGCTGCGGCCCGTCCGGCACGCCTGCGACTACCATCACCCCTTTGACAAGCTTCCATGCGTGCTGACGCCCCCAATGCCATAGCGGCGCGTTCGCTGGCGGCTTCCTGCGGCCGCCTGTGAGGCTGTGAGCCACCTTCATGATGTCGAGATAGGCGGGAGGCACGGGAACGGCCCTGTAGGCGTCCTGACGGCGTTTCTTGAGGCTCTTGAGCGTCACCTGCTCGCCGTCGAGGTCGATATGGGCTGGCGTGATCGTCAACGCCTCGGACAGTCTGCACCCCGTGTAGTGCAGCGTCTCGCACAGCGTCCGTAGCTCGCCAATCTCCTTGGCGGCTTGGCGCAAGAAGGCCTCACGCTCCGCAGCGTTGAGGTAGAGCCGCCTTCCCTCGGCGTCGTGTAAGCGCATTTCAGACACGACATTATCTTATAGATAGTGTCGCCTGATGTCCACGAGATCCGAACGACCAAAAACATTTTTCAATGACTTAGTCAAAATCCTGCGGCGAAAAGACGACACTATTGCCCATTGTGTCATTTCAAACGGTCAAGGGTGCTTTTGTACTTCTCCATTGATCGCCTGATTTTCTGCGTAAAATCGCCCTTCTTCGGCACTGTCTTGATGCCGAGGTCTTCCGCTGCCTCGTCAACCTGCCGCCGCAAGCTTGCCTTTTCTTCATCGGTAAGCTTGCGGGGCAACTCCATTTTCGGCTTGTCAGCCATCAATCAGAAAATCCGACTTATCCCGTCCGGCAGCAAGGTAGCCTTGCATCCATTTCGGCGCACGCCCTCGCCCTGTCCAAACGTTCTCGGGATTTTCAGGGTCACGGTATTTGGGGGGCGCTTTTGGTTTTTGCGCTTTGGTCTTCTTCGGCTCTCCGAAAAGATCACCAATCGTCAGGTTTTTCGCCGCAAGCCGCGCCTCGATATCTGCGCGTTCTGTCAGGATTTCCCGCTCTTTTGCGGCTTTCTCAAGCGTGTTGATCTCGTCTCTCAAGGCTAGTAGCTCTTGACGGCTCAGCGTCTTGAATGCTGCCTTAATCTCGTCAAATGTCATTTTTGCGCTTCCCTAGCGGTGGAAGCCAAGTCGATAGCAACAGCGGGGTTGTTTTTAAAGTCCAAAAATTTTTGCAAAAAACCCTTTTTTCTTTTCATCCAATTCAAGCCTTAATTGCTCTTTTTCTTCTCGCTCCTTTGCTGCTTCGTCGCGTTGGTCAGTAATAAGCTTAATATCATTGTCATGTGATTTTTTTAAATCATTCAATTGCTGATTTGCATTTGCGACTTGCTCTTTCAAATCGCTAATTCTGTTATCACGCTCTTTTGCAATCTCTTTGTACTTTTCAAGCTCGCCCTGAAGCCTTGCAATTTCGACCGCAACAAGCTGTGACGGGGTGGCTTTGTCCTGTGCATCCGCTGCAACATCTTCCTCGTCGGCTGTAACGCTGCACGCTGGTATCTCACCGAAGCGGGTGATCAGGTCGCATAGGTCAATGACCCTGACCGACTGCCCTTTGCGCTCCTCATGCTTGTAAGGCAGGTCGCCGCCTTCCATCGCGTTGTAGATCGTGCGACGCGCCTTGCCGTAGAGCTTCGCGGCTTCGGAAGCGGTGAACTTGGTCTGTAGCGCGAGGGCTGCGCCGCTCGGCTTTTCGTCGTTGATCGTTGCTGGTTCTGCGCTCATGTCGCCCCCTTTCTGGCTGTGCATCCGCTGAAA
>JAOXNJ010036106.1:0-13049 GCA_028566655.1 Metis holothuriae
AACAGCTGTGGCCATTCCCACATGTGCAACAGGGCTTTCTGACACTTCCTCTTTGGGAAAAAGAGAAAAAAGATGAAATCTTTTCATCTCTTTTAAGCAATAGATAACGTTTGAGTGCAGTAACTTGTCTCTTATTATAGCTTTATTGAGTGGAAATGTCAGCTGTCGAATCCATCATAAGTGAAGCCTACAGTCAGTGACATAGGGGCCCAATTCTCCTGGGGTTCTCGTTTGGGCGCTGATGCGAAAGGCGTCCATTAACGATCCCAATAGGCATCCTACCACTACACCTAGTACTCCTTGTACACGTAGTACTCCTTGTACACGTAGTACTCGTTGTACACGTAGTAAACGTGGTTGGAGATGATGACGTTGGGTTGGCGCTAACGACGCCAGCAGCATCTCCATTGCTAAGGGCTCCTTCCCCTATCTTTCTCTCTCTCTCTGACTCGATATGTCGATCAAATCAATCGCTTCACCGAGCAATTGCACTCTACATATGACTTAATAGAAAGTTCTTATTATAAGAAAGTACTGTTAGTAATGGTAACTTTTGATTGCACAAAAAGTGAGCTTTTAAGTTTAACAGTCCCTAGCAGAAGCTGGTCTCTGCTACAACATTGGCTACGTCTGCCTCAACCACTAGACTGTTGCTAGTCGCCATTTTGTTTTCCACTCCATTATCATTGTTGTTGTTGTTGTTTCTTAGGGAGTGCATTCGGTGTGGATGCACGTGTTTGTGATGGGCCACGAATGTTTGTCTTCTCATGGATATTCTCTGGCTGTCATTTGGACTGGCCGTGATCAAAGTGTGATTGTTTTGTTCCTGATGCAAAATGTGACTGGGTCTGTAACGCTGCACGAATTGCTCCCGTCGATTTCGACAGCAGGGCGAGCATTTTAGGGGACAGAAGATTTGGAAGAAGATGCGTTGGAACTTGTCGCCGAAAATGCAGTAAATCAGCAAATTTATGGACGAGTTCAGAGTGATGAGCAGATTGGAGACGTTGTTCAGGGCCGTGATGTTGATGGCCATGACCTCCAGGACGTTGACGACCAGGGCCAAGACGTTGCAGATGAAGAAGACGAGCACCACGATCATGAGCATGGTGGCCAAGCCGATCTCCTTCTGCTGAAGTCTCGTCAATCTGGCTCGCTCCGAATTCGCCTTTCGAACCGCCTCGTAAATGAGCAAGTTGAAGACGGCCAGGGACACGAAGGGAACCACGTACATCACCACCAAATAAAGCCAAGTAATGTAGACGTTGATGTAAACAGGATTCTCTCTTAGGGCCGTGGAAACCACCTCCGTCACGCTTCGGTTCAGTCTGCAAGAAACAACAGCAGAAATCATCGATAGGGCCCCGGGTCACATGCAATATCGTATAACGGACTTGGGCATGGGCCCGTCCATTACTCAGGGACTTCTGTCTTTATCGGATGGAGGGGTTGCATACAGGGTTTGTCACAAAAATTGACCTTCAAATGTCCTTCTTAGTAGAAGAATTTCTACTTTATACAGTACAATAATTCTCTGATATCGACTGCTGCGTATAGGCGTCTTCAAATTGCTTTTAGATTTACTTGAAGTTTTGTTCACACACTTAAGAGCAAATTCGTAGCTGCCTTTCTGATCTGCAACTAATATCAGTTTCCAAGAATCCCTTTCATAATTGCCCTCAACTTTCATTAGAGCCTCAACTTTCTTCCTTGCCGAAGATGGATTTGGTGGAACTAATAAACTGCTCACAAACTTTCTACGTACTTTCGTATCTCCCGTCAATAGCTTTCATTAGCACAGGGATTTCGTTTGAGATTTGATAGTTTAAAGCCAACTTTAAAATCCTGTGTAATGTGTTTGGTAAAGTACCTTCAACAGATTATGTGTTTATCGTTTAGTTGATGCATGAGCCCATCATATACATAGGTAGAGCTTTTTTAGGTACAGACAAGATAATCTGTTATCATCACTCTTATTGCTAATTGCAATGATTCATCTGAGTGCCAACAGTACTTTCCTCTATTCATTTTTTTGCAAAGGTCACTAACAGAGTGACTCCGTTACTTGCAGCCCTTTTTGCCTTCATTGGGAGTCAACAAAAAGATAAGCTCTCTTCCTCTAATTGCTTTTTTTTGCCCTCAGAAAAAAAGGACGAAATAAAGGAATGACCCTGTACACGTAGTGTAGTCTTGGTGCCAGAGGATTTCATCGGATTTGGCCTATGTATAGGACATGCACACATTATTGTACCTCCCTTGATGGGTGGTCTCATCTAACAGGGCTCACGTATAATGTGTAGATTGTACGTAGACCAAATAGTGTTCTACATAAATTGTCGTCTACATTGGTGTTGGAGGCAGCAAGAAAACGTATTTTATGTCCAAATAAAGCTTTTTCTATTGGTAGAAACCAATTGGTGCTTTCCTTTGGTGTTTTGCCTCCTTTGTTGTCTGTGTCAACAGAAATGTTGCTGGAATAATACCCCTTATCATTTGAAGAAATGAATTTCATAAAAGGGATCGTTTTAGCTACTTCTTTACTTGTGCCCTAGGAAAATGTGAGGTAACTTTATTTGGTGGGGAGAACGAGATGTCAGAAGCAGAAATTCTCAAAGAAAGTGGGAGGGAAGGAGCAGGAAAATTGCACGAGACTAAATCCAAGCATGAATGGGGTCAAATGTTGTGGAAAGCTAACTGACATTTAGCTATTTTTTTTCAGATTATAAGATCTTTACTAACAAGATCTTTGTACGCACTAATTGGAACATCCACAATCAAAGAATATTACCGTATTCGAAAATTTGTTGCTTAAATTATAGATTTCATTGTCCTTCAACTTGCTCGTAAGTCTTGCCATACCATTTCGTTCGTGAAAGCCAGATTCGCCTATACACGTCCCTTAAAAATTCCAATCCACAACTACGAGCATTCACTCTATAAAAAAGTACGTCTACTTTATGAAAAAACGCCAAAATGTCATTTGGCACAGAAGCAAAGTGCTACCAGCAGACACTCAGCACTTTTGGCCAACCAGAAAAATAATGAGAGATTCCTCAAAAGTGTCAAAACCAGTCATTCATTCCCTCAAAAAAGGTCAAGAAAGGAATTATAGGAAAAAATGAGATAACATATATAATAAGAAGTATTAATAAAGGTTGTAAAGAAGTTACTCAGGAATGAATGTGGATCTCCAGGTGACTTCCCAGAACCTGGGCAAGTTGTAGAGACTTGCGATAACAATGATTGCGCAGACGTATCCACAGGCCCTGCCGTAAGTGCAGAGGACTCTGGATCTGAGGGGGAGACAGACGGCCACGTAGCGCTCCATGGTGACGCAGAGCGTGAGGTAGGCCGAGCAGGTCTGCGCGATCATCCCCACCGGGTAGACCACGGGCGTGATGAAGGGGAAGACCGAGTTGAAGTAGGTCGAGAACAACGACCGAGCGAAGCTGTGCACACTAGGCAAGCCGAACAGCAGGATCGACGTCACTGCAGAAAAAGAGAGAAAAAAGGTTCGTTATAACCAGACAATAAGCTACATATATGGAGATTTGTTAGAGCCAGACTTCACTGTACATACAGTATGGACTATGGTGTTTAATAAGTAGTTACTAGGTATGTACTTGGTTAGTGATTAGTTTGGGCTCCTTAGCAGTTCCTGGACAATCAACTTGTTATTGTTGTGTGTGACAAGCAATTTTTTCTTGATTGATGTGGCCTGCAGGAGCTAAAAAGCAAGATTAGAGGGAAACACTTGTGTCTTCTCATTATGTAAATTATGATTTGTTTACAGCTCTTACTTTACTAATGCAATTTGTGCTACTGTTGTCTAATAAACCAACGATGTATTAAATGGGAAGGAGAGGGCTAGGAATGGGCGGAATGTCATTGTAACGACTATTATCGACTATATACATAAATGTGTCTTTCTCAAATGACCTTTAAGGACAATATTAGGAGCTTTAATGAAATTGTTTAATAAACACCAGTAATACGAAAAGGTACTAGCTAAAAATAGCACTTAAAAAAATATTTTATTATGTAATAGTAAGGAAATTATTACTCAAATAAAAAGGGATAGTGGAAATTGTGTCTTCTCAAGTCGCCTTTCATGAGGTGGGGCGAAGTCAGCCAACCCAATATTGGGTGGATAAAAATATCGAGCTAGGGAGGAGTAAAAATCGATTGGGAGTGGAGAAGAGAACCAAATTGCGTTTATATTCCAAACTTTTTCATTCAAGCTCATATATGTACTACAATACAAATTTGGATGAATAAAGGTGGAGCATTATTTAAATAAATCTATGGTGAAAACAAAATATTTATTCTTCAAAACAACTAACTCACTGAGAAAGCTACTAAAGCTACTTAGAGTAAATATTAGTTGAGATATAAGCCGTAAAAAAGAGAGAAAATGGGAATTTTGCGTCTCTATGATTTTGCAAAACGAAATATGTAGAATATTTGCAAAACAACTTCAAAAAAAATGGAGCAAAAAATCACCAATTGTACCAAATCTGAAAATGTGCTCGACTGTAAACATATACACATACATGTTTAGCTGAGAATTGTCATTTACCTATTAGAATGGAGTCTACGGTGGCCAGTCCGATGAGGATGCAGTTGATGGAGCTCTTCATCTGGGGCCTGCTGAGCACCACCACGGAGATGATGTTGCCCACCAGCCCCAGGACGCCGACGCCGATCAGCATCAGCCCGGAGACCACGAACTCGAACAACACCTCCGTCGTCATGGCCATCCAAAACGACACTGACAAGCAAACACAAGCCGAAAGAGAACACTCGAAAGCTGGCCACACCTCATTACTCAACTCCTACAGTAGTCTCCTTCTAATATACAGTATTCATTATGTAGTCACTCTGTGTTGTTAACTTTATACAGTGATGTGTACTAAGTGATGTGTATATAAAGTGTTTCTTTTAAGGTTCTAGGTACGTGTTATGAAGTGTTAGGGTGTGAGATTCTTGTGGTCAAAGAAGTAAGAAAGCTCGGTTGTTACTTGAGTTATCACCACAATTTCTCCCCCTGTCCCTCCTTCTCTCTCACATGTGCCAAGACATATTAGGGCTGCAATAGGTACATTTATATAATGTTAGCTACAAAGAAAGAATTACCTCCTACTTTGAGTTAGTGCTTGGCCCCAAAATCTACTTACTGCTACATAGTGCTGAAAGTGAGACTAATGTCTCTCTATGTACTCATTTTCCATGCTCTCATTCTTCTCTACTGTACATATACCGTATTTTAAGTACTAGCTTCTCTTTTTATGACCGTTTCTAAGCCCCCCAAAAAAGAGAGTTTATGCTCTGAAAAAAAGAGTTGTTATGTACAAAAGTTGTGTTGCCATGTCTGAAAGTGTTGCTGCCAATCCACAAGAGATCCAAAGTGTTGATATCAGTCTTCTTCTAGCACATTCATGTGGTAAAAGTGAATCTAATGTTAGTCCATGTTGTCTTGTTTTGAGTTGTTGTTGTTTTGAAAAAGAGCTATTTTTAAGCATTTTATTATGCCTCAACTAATTTTTGTTATTAGCACATGTACGTAAATGTGTAAATATAGATACACAAACAAGTGTAGGTGTTGCTGGCATTTGTGGCTCATTTATTAAGCTGTCCAGCGTCAGGATCCCCAAGAAGTCTGTATACAAGAGATTACTGGTAATACAAGAAAGTGTAGTGGGTGTCTAGCGTTGATTGATTAATCAATCAATCAATCAATCAATCAATCAAGTGTCAGGAGAAAAGAAAACAGGCCCAACATCTACTTTACTAACTCTTCTAAAGCCAAGTAAACAGTACCTATGTATATTTATTACCCCTTTCCCCAGTCAGCACATAAGCAGTGATAATAGAGTAATGTACGAGTACAGTAATGGCAAATGAGTTTATTTAGTGCTGTTTACATTAATACATGTTTTAGCCAAAGCAAAAAGAAAGTGCTCTCCCTTGGGACTGCTTAAAGCATTGTACTTACTTAAAAGCATTAATCCACCATTAAGTGATTGATACTAATTGATTGATTGATTGAGTGAGTGATTGAATAATTAAATACTTTTAAGTAAATGTGCTATGACAATTGTCATTATTAGAGTTCCAACGTCGTTTGATTGTTTTTTTTGCACCTGATATATCTTGATTGATGACATGTCGTCAAGAGGATCAGTTGATTGCCTGAATCCCAACAAAACCGAGAAGTTGTTTTTTTTTGGTCCCTGTGGTTAGGGTCTTCTGATTGGCGTCTGTCACCACTCACTGACTCATTCATTAGACTCATCGTTAATCGATTAGACGAACTACGTAGTAATCGCTCACTTTATTGTCTCATTAAGAATAGAAGAGAAGTGACTAGTAATAAAAAGTGGAGAAAAGAAAGTAATGATAGTGAGAAGCTCCGACTTGATGACATTGATCCAGGGCCATTGTTTGCGAGTGAGGACGTGCGTAAATCATGCATGAACCTTGACAATGACGAATTCTGACTGCAATCAGCACTAATGAAACTACAAGTACAAATATACTGTACTTATTCTCTTTTATTACTACTTCTTTTTAGTACTTTATCCTGATGACTTTGGCTCTTGTTCCCCCTAATGCCGATTCTAATCCTCTACCTCATTGCGTGACTGCTGTCAACTCTTGTGTCAACACATACTATTACTCATTCTAGTACAGGAAATGCAAAATATTACTTTTAGAGAGTGAAAAGTGAAGTTGGGAATATTTTTGATCAGAAATGAATGAATTCGATGAGCCACACGCAACATTAGTAAAGTAATCGGTTGCATCAACTGATACTATCGATGTTTGACGTCAGTAATGGAGGAGACTTAATAATGACGTCGAGTCACTTTGTCAAGTGTCACATATGAAGATGATATCTTGCATCAATTTGGGGTTTAATCAATCTCCCAAAGGGATTTAAGCAATCAATCACCCAATTGGAATCAATCAATCAATCAATCAATCAATCAATCAATCACGGTCCAGTCCCATATTCTAAAGTCACTCAGACCAGTAAAGAAACAACTCATAGAACTGACGTCAGTAAGATGTGTGGGCAGAAATTTCCTTGACGTCATAGTCGACATGAATGCTTCTTGCTAATTGCCAATTTTGCGATGAGGATCTTTTTTTAGTCGCATTTTTGTTACATACGCAGTTTTTGCTACGTGAAAAGAGACTTTCAAGGTCGAATTGTGGACATAAGCGAAGCGACTTTGATTGATGTGACAACAGCTTTTTGCAGGTTAGCTCTTAAAATTTACAACAGTCAAAGAAAGAGAGAAAGGCCAAGCCACACATTCTTATTTACTGGTTATTACACAAAACACTACATACAAACATTTACTTACATTTCAGTTTAAGAGAAAATGCTACAAATAAATATAGTAAATACTGTATTTTGAAAAAGCCAGACTTCTTACATTATTAGGCCTGCTTTGCCAAAGTGAAAACACTTGTTTATTTGCTCTTCAATACATAATATGAACGGACATTTTCGTACCTTTACTACATAAAGCACTATACTATTAAATATAAGTGAATCGTATTATGGCTATTTTTGCTTCGTATTGCTTATATTAAAACTTTTATTTCACAGAAGTCATAAATGGCGTGGAATGCAGACTTCTGGGAGCCACACCTGTGTACCTACTTCGTATTTTGATTTAATACTAAACAGCTCTCTTTTTTGGCAATAACACATTATACATACAGTAGTTAGTTTTAGAAGAATGTTTTGATGTTTGTTTAGTGAATGAATGTATGGATTTGTGAATGGTCATGAATGTATGTACGTATTGGTTCCTCTGGTCATCCCACTTGGCCTCGAGCAAGTGTCTCTGTTTGTCCTCCAAGCCGTGTCCGGCCACTTGCCAAAGGCCTAAGTGGCCAACCAGGACTCTTGCCAGGAAACGAGGGGCGCTCAAACACGAATGACCTCATCTCCAATCACCAGAAAACTACATCTTATGTGCTCATTCTTGAGTTTCAAATCAATATCTCAATTGGACACCTCAATTTTGTATCTTGAAGGAGTCATAAAGACATTAAGGAAAAGATTATTACATCACTTAAGCTGTTTTCTAATGGGCACCTCATTGATTTTGAGCACACCTAGCAAGAGAAGCAACACTGGCCACAACACACGCGGGGATGGGAGATGTTGCCCTCGTCTCCTCTTCCATCCGTGACGATGACTACTGCATCCACTACACAAACAATGCTACACAAGAAGAGGAAACCTTAGTACCAGTACATTAGAAGAGAGATATAGCACTATTTATAATAAGGAAATGGTAAACAAGCAGTGTTTTGGCCCTCCCAAGTCCCTTGGGAACTGTCTCTGACCCCCTTGACCGTTCCTCCAACAACAAGGCAACCTTCATCATACGTACCTTTACTCCATTATTATTCCTTATAGTTGTAGAGGTGCACTTTATACAGTCAATTACACAGTAAATTGAATGTGCAGGTGTAATTAAGAGCAAACATCATTTGGAGCTAGCTGCTTTCAGAGCACACAATGACTTTGTTTAACAGGCACAAATGAAGTGGATGTGCATCGCACTAGTGCATAATTAGAGTTGAAGTACCTACATATTCAATCATTGCTTTTGCCTTATGCACATGTGTATTGTTAGAAGCACAAGCAGCTCTGATTAGAGCGGATGCAAAGACAAATAAGAATACAAAAGGAAGGATGACGAAAAGTAATGAAGAAGAAAAAATAATAACAATGCTAAAAGATAACAATGCTAAAATATAAAGTTAAACTAATAATAATCTTACTAAATATTCGTCGCTCTGCTCGTGCATTGTGTTCACGGTTCGTTTCGCTCCGTCTCAGCCGCAAGGATAAAGCAACAACACTACACAAGGAAAGCTGTCTACAATAAACAACAAAAGGATTGCTCTAGTTTGATAATATGTGCCCAACAATGAGAAATGAATAAAGAGACTCTCAGGTCGATAAGGAGATTAATTTGCTTTCCAAAAAAGACCAGTTATAAAGCAATTTTTGAAGCACTAATGAGTTCTTTTTGCTACAAGCATCAATACATTTGTTGACAAGGATTACATTGACAGCTTTTGATCCTTTTTTGCAGGAAGATTCGGTAGAAATTGAGGACAGACATTTCCTGGAAAAGAAGGAGCTAGAAACATTCGAAAGAAATACATCTTTCTGCATCATCAATTGCACTCCAACAAAAGGAAGAGGAGCTGGTCCAAAAAAACTTTTTAGGGAAGACAAAAGAGAGTAAAGAAGAAGATTCTCTTTTCGAAATATGTACTGAAGTAAATACTTCTCCATTGTAAACATGGTACAGTTCGTAGCTACAATGTGTTTCTTTTTTTGTGCCAAATGATGTCGAATTGTAAGGGAATCCTTATGGATCTTCCTTGGGGCTTTGCAATAAGTTCTTATCTCTTTTTCCTAGGGGCTTTTCTGGAACACTCTTTGACCATCAAGAGAGGACTATTACCAACGTATTCGTATATTACGTTTATATAGAGCTAAAAAGTAAGAAAGAGTTGAAATAAGATATGAATTTCTATGTAGGTGATGAGTAATGGTGACAAATTGGACTTGGTAGGTACTACTTTGAGTGTTGAATGAAGGATTTTTGTTCACTTTAAATAATAAAAAGGCATTGATAAAAGGGACTAGAGGGATTGAGAAAGGTTCTCGGATTCCCACTTTTGGGCAAAAAGTCTCATGTGAAATATGCTCTTAAGACTTGTTTCAAAAAAGTATTTTCTTGGTAATAACTAAGAGAGGTCGTTGTTCTCATGGCTTTGGAGTCAAATCCCTGTGAAATCCACGGAAACACCTTTATTCGCTCCCATTCCATCCCTAGAGATGAGACACATAATAAAGTGTTCTATCAAAAGTAAATAACAGTAAGATGTAAGTACAAATTGTGCTCGTCCTCCCCGGTGACAGTGAGATCCGATTCTTTTTCCTGAGTGCCTTTTGATCTTCCTTTCAATGTAAGTAGTGACTTTTCTTCCCAAGAATCACTTCGGAAGAGAACAAAAGTGCTTGCTTCGTTTGGTTGCTCTGACAACTGTCATTTGTCAGTGGCGACAAATGACAAGCTTTTCCAACAAAAAAGCTTTTCCAATCGTCAAACTCAAGTACATCCGTACGTACTTCAATACAAGTAGGAGGTTTATTTGCAAGCCCTTTTTCGTTTCAAGTACATATACAATAGCACATAATAGGTAATACAATAATGACATTATTATTACTCTAATATCATTTTTTTATTACTTTGTCACTTGGAATCTGACATGTGTAAGTGCTCTTTTGTGCTCTAGGTGCATTGAGTAAACAACCTTACAATTAGAATAGTGTGGCTCCAACTGTATAAGAGTAAAATAATATAAAGAGTGCAATAAAAAGAATTCGATTTGTTCTTGTTTTCTTTTGGTGTTCAGAGCAATTTGCTCTTCTGCTCCCCCCTTTTAGATACTCAATGGGGTCTGTTTAGGCCGACATAAATTATGTGTGGCCCCTTCTTTATTTAAGTGCACTTGTCAGTCACGGAGCCCCGGGCTCATTCTGTCCACTGGACCACGAGCACATTGCTCCAAGGGGATCGCAATTGTGTCTTGAGGTGTGCTCAATATCAATTGCAACTTTGGAAAAAGCCAGAAAATATATAAAAATTTCTATAGTTTTTTGAGTATTCATGCAAAAAAGAGCAATTCTTTCGTAATGCATAGTTGGATTTCTGCTGATTAAGCAGATTTCGAAGTTTGGCGCCACTAATTTGAATTCACTGTGGTCTAAGTGAATTTACTACAAAACTCTTCAATCCCGATATATTGCCTACATTTTTGGCCTTTTATTGCATAATTTCGCTCAAATTCCACTTTGAATAAGAACTCCCCTCGCCACTCCCTTTATTCTCTGTTTCCCTTCACAATGAAGTAAAGTCGTCCAAAAGGAAGATGTCTGGCCCTGAACAAAGCAGTTTCTCTCTGAGGCCATCTGTGCCGAATGACCCAAACACAAAACGAACTGCATTACTTGCTACTTGCCTCATTTTTGATCTTCCTTTACAAGTTGTCTGCTCACATTAAGTGAAAATGAGGATGGAGTAGGCACCTCCACTCACGGATGACTGAGTTCACTTTGGGGTTAGGAAGAAAAAGATGGGCAAATAATTTCATCATTTCATTATCACTTAAATATTATAATTGAGTCATATCTGCAAGCACTTCTTTCTTTTATATGGAGTCCGGAAAAAGAGCTTAAATTATGCAGTTTTTAAGAGCTGTAAGAGCAATTCTCACCCTTTCAAGTAGTTAAAAGAAGATCGAAGTACTGTTGTCAATCAATGGTTAAAGGCTTGTTAAAAAGAATTCAGTATTAAGTAATAGGAAGTGGTGCATGTATAAAATGAGAATGTGTGGAGCAACGACTGGCATTTATCAGCTGGGCGCAATTGAGATCCAGACCGCTAGCACTCACACACTCGCCTCGACGCACACTTTTACACTCACATTACTATATAGTACTCTTAGTTCAAGTAATGGAAGTAGTAATATAAAAGTAGCAATATAATAGAAAAAGTAGTATTAAAAGAGATTAGAAGTAGTAAATAAGTTGTAGCAGAGAGAGCAATTTTCTCTGGTGATCGACCACTGATCACCCCAGCTCTGCCCTCCAGGGGTTGAAACTCACCGTGGCCAATACTTGACACCCTCTAACCACTTACTGAAGCTCACAATAACAATGAAGTCTTTGTGGTCGAGCAATCAGGGCTTGATATAACACTTATTTTCTTCTTTTATTCTGCTTTTGGTTTGGGGTCTGGCTTGTTTGAGGTCTGGCTGGAAAGGCAATCAAGTCATCGATCAAAGATTATTGCCTCATTGATTGCTCCATTCTCACTAATCATCAAAAACTGCTACTGTACTTTAATATACTGCATGCACTCTTCATAGCGTTTATTAGGCAAGATTTGGTTTAGGTAGAGTGATTGGTTAGATTTATCTTTGTGAAAAAAAAAAAAACGCTTTTCGATCTGTTTATTCCATATGTATAAGCTGTTGGAATGAGAGTAAGAATGAACATTATTTTATTTTTGTGTCCTTGTTTCACAACTTTTCAAGAGCAAAACCTAGAGCAACATGAGAATGCCAAAGCTGAAAATGGACCCACATGCCAACCCTAGCACCAAGAATGCAACCATAAGAGATGCGACAGCTGACTGTACATGGGAATCGCCCTCAACGCTTTTGGGAGCAAACATCATGGCAATGGAACCAATGTAGCCATTACTCAAGCTGAGAAGAGCGACAAGTAAGAAAAAGATGTAATCAGACTCGAAAATGACAGAAGTCACAAATCTCTTTTTAGGGGATGCATTGCAGAAGAGGAAAAGAGGAATTAAAAAAAACACGCAGTATTGAGAGTAATAAAAGAGTTAAACTGCCAGATTGTGTGGGTTTTGGCCAAAGAGTAATGCCAGCAAGAATACGACCAGAATAATCACCAATACTGAATAATAGGAAACATCCTACAGGAGTGAAGAAATGATCATTCCACAAATTGCCTTTGCCATAGTCTTCACTTACAACGAGAACAGTTAAGGAGGGGAAAATGGTTATAGAGACTGAAAAGCAAACAAATATACTGACTAGCCATAAATAAATTTGTTTAGCTATTCTCAGCACATTCATATTTCTGTCATTATTGGGTTTGAATTGAACATTCTTCAGATTCTTCCCATTAATCATCTTCTTCTCCTCCTCCTGACTAAAATCTCCCTGATTGAAGAAGTGCTTGAAAAAGACACTTTTTGTCAGTAAAAAGAAGGCAGCTGTACCACAAGAAATAAACAAAACGGCCACAAAAAAGGACCAGAAGGCTGCATCCACATGAGAAGTGCCTAGAAGAAGGAAAAGGACGTTGGTAACAGCAGCAAAAATCCCACCCATTGCCTGACCCTGAACAACAGCTCCCATGGCAACACCAGTGCACACATTTGCCCCCACCTGACAATCCGTGCTGG
>JAOXNJ010036439.1:0-11735 GCA_028566655.1 Metis holothuriae
AGTGGATTGATGATGACAACTTCAACCCTGTTGATCCACGTGTCCTCCATGCTCTTCTTCTTGGTGACGTTGAACAAGTTGTCGGGGGCGTTGCGCATCCAGGAGGTCACCTTCCCCTCCTACGTCATGCTGGGCACGTTGATCGTGTTGAAGAGGTCGTTGAACTTGTTGAACATGTTGCTCTTGACGACCCCTTTCAGGTCAGACGGTGAGTCTGGTGTGCGAGTTCGAGGTGGGCCACGAGGAGCAGGTGGACAGCGTGAAGTGGTACAAGGACGGCCACGAGTTCTACCGCGTCCTGCCCAACATGGTCCGAGAGAACGAACGCGTGGTCGTCTTCGATCGACCCGGCCTCAACCTCGACACTCACAAGAGCGGTGTAAGCAGTAGTAGAGAGCTGCTATTCTGATAGCGGTGTGCACTCCAGCCAACTTCTTAACCTTATGCTGTGATGCAGACACACACATACACACAAAGTGAGAGTCTTGGCTGCTCTGGCTAGCAACTTTTCACTGGCCTCCATCGAAATTTGCCCCCTCTCTTCTGAAAGCCTTTGGGCCACAGAACTCAACTCTCCATCTCCATATAGCTGCCATGCGGATATGCAGACTCACTCACACTCACCGATAGCCAACTTCTCCAACTATCTGGAGATGATCCAGCTAGCTACTACGTACCACTTCGGTCTCTCACATCAAGCAGTACTTTAAGAAGCAGACACACAGCCCAGCACACTAGTCTTGACTACCACTAAGTAAGTCAAGGCAGTGAGTCTCTCTCATCTTGCTCGAGTGATAAGCGAGCCTCTTGGTTACTCCGATCAATGCGGGTCACTAATGAGGGTAATCACGGAGTGGTTGGCTCGCAGCCCTCAACACTTGGACATCCACTGGGCTTTCTCTAGCTGGCCTGGCCTCACTCATTTCGTAGGGAAGGCGTAGAGATGCAGAGAAGAGAGTTCTTTGAAGGAGACCATAAATCGTTTTCTTGACAAAAGTCGCCCTCTACCTCTCATCCAGCCTTTCGAAAGCAAGCATCTCTCCATGATGATGAGACGGTAAGTAGTCAGCATGACTAAATAGAAGAGCAGAGCAGTGCTGGTTGGCAATATGCGTGGTGACTGAGTCTGGCCTTGGGGTTGGACAAAAAGGAACAAAGTTTGCGGACGCAGAGAGCTCGAGCACAATGATTTATGGCAGTAGGGAGCGAGTCGTGGTGGTGTCCTCGTTCTTCAACGCCTTCTTCCCTTCTTTTTAATGACGTTAAGCACACCGGGGTCGTGTGTCAAGAACGAGATTCATTGGCTCCGACGAAGCCTCCTTGGATGCCCTTCTTCACACCACTGCACACCTTCTTGCCACCAAGAGCCAAGCTCAGCACGAGGATCACATTACCAGCCGCTCCAATAACGAGACGTCCCTCTTCCTACAAAAGAGGAGCACACCTACAGCCTTTGTCGGTCACAAACAACCAAGCCAAGACCAATAGTCGAGACTTATTTCGTCTTTTACTTACCTGTACTTGCAGTATACTTAAGGGCTGAGAACCTTCCTTGGGCTTCTGGAACAAAGCGGCAGTGATGCTGAAGCAGTGATGCTGAAGCAGTGATCGATGCTGACTGCTCCCAACGTCCTTCTCTTACCTGCAATTGTTCTTGGCTTGATCAATTGATAATTTCACTTGTTCACTAATTGACTGGTTGATTGATTGACTGGTTGATGGGTTGGTTGGAATTCTTGATGATGGATTCCTCGAAAATGCCTTTTGCTGCTGCTCTCGCTCTTGAGAGCTCTTCTGGAAAGTTGCGTGTGAGAGAGAGAGAGAGCTTCGAGCACGTAGGAAGTGAGTCCGATGGACGTTATTGCATTTGGCCATGTTGACGGGACTAACTCTCTCAAGTCATCCCCTCGTCTCCTTCAACTGCATCACTCTCACTCCATACGGCACTGCACTTCACAGGGTACGATAATGTCCGTACATTTCAAGAAGTGACGTACAAATGGATTCCAGACATCTATCAATCAATCAATCAATCGACAAGGTGGTAATCGAGGCATTGAGGTGTTCCAAGAGGCCCGGAGTTCTTCCAGTTGCTGATCGAGCTCGATCGAGCTTCAGAAGCAGACACGCTCTCTGGTATGGATCGTCCATGATGGTTCAGTGTTTCCACACACATCTGCTAGATTGTACTATATATACTTATGTTCAGCTTATGCAAAGCCAGTGCCTATCCAACATATGCGAGTGGTCCATGGTGTACTCCATACAACTCGATTGCCCTCTCGTTCACTTTATCGAATCTCATTGAGCGGCCCTTAGCTCAAATCCAGCACTTGACTCCATCCAACTTCCTTATGGAGACTTGTGCACTGCCATCAATCAACTGGTCCCATCGTAACACACGCTCCGAGTCGGTCTACATTTAGAAATGAACATATTGAAGAGTGAGTGCAACGTGTTTTTATGTGAGTAAAAGTGCACAATTTGATAGCTAGAGCTGGACCACGTACCCATTGGGAAGCCTGTGATGAACGAAGAGAGTGAGGCCATCGTGTGGCGTCTGGTTTTCTCCCATAACAAAGATGAGCTTCTGCACTGGGCTGCTGTCAGAATGGAATGTAGTGAACATCCGTCCGTGTTTGTAGCAACCATCTCCAGCTGTCTTCGAACATGTGTGCAAAGATCGTGTTGGAGAGCGTCGATGCCCTTGTGAGGCCGTTAAATTGCCCTCCACTCCGAGCCCCGTTCAATTTCGGACTGCCCTGCAATTTGACAAGAAAGCACTACTCTCCATATACACACGCAATCCAGGATCGAGCCCAATACACTGCTGCTCAACATGTAGAGGATAGAGTAGAGATTGTAATGGCAATGGTGAGAGATGGAGGAGGTCTTCGATGGCCCCCAGGGGCTGCTCAGTTTGCATGGCACTGCAAGATTAGATGGATCTCATCCAAATTGGCTGGATCAACGTGCACAGTCAGCCTCAATCTCAAACCATGTCTTCCCACGACACTTTGTTGACAGACATGCACTGCTCTGCTGCAGGCTCGAAACTTCCAATTGGCAACTCCACTCGTAGTGCTCCCAAATGAACTAGCAATCCCTGAGGCAATAATCACGAAACTAGATCAGTAAATAAGTACCTATGTCTCTATGTACTTACATAGTTATAGAATGATGTGATGAGAGGAAATGTTTCACGCACCTTAATCTGATGCAGCTGATGCGTCTGGGCATGCACCAAGTGGTGCTGATGGACGTGACCCTGGAGACGAGCGGCCGCTACCTCTGCCAGATCACCGAGGGACACCCGCCCTTCCACACGGAGCACAGGGAACGCAACCTCACCGTCTTCAGTAAGTACTAGGCACTCTAGCCGTTCTCGTACCTACCTAAGTAGTAAGGCGATCTTCGGCCATAGTTCTCAACTGCATGATGTCTTCTTCCGATCTCGTCATAGAGTTGGGATGCGCCATCAGTGTTTGGGTTGGTCGTCTTTCTTGATGTCCTGGTGGTCGTTGATGTCGTCGTTGTCGATGTCGTTGTGGCTGGCTAGCTGTCGCAAGAGAGATATCTGCGGCTCGCTCTTGCTGAGAGCCTGTCTTGAAGGAGTAGCAGTAGAGAAGGATGTAGCTTCTGGATCTCTCAGCTAGCTCTCTCTTCTTGCAGCCCATCCCCTAAAGCTCCGCTTCGACGATGACCATCTCGTTGGCACACCGACCATCGCTCCTCTCTCACTCCCTTTTTGGACCCTTGTCAGCATCCCTTAGATGCTTGGCCTGAGAAGCCCGCTCCACCCCGTGTACGTGTGAGTGGATGTGTGATGCGAATCGCTCAAATGAGACCTCCCAAGAGAATGCACTGAGGATAACAGTGAGAGCAACTACGACAAGGACTCGTCGGCTGGCCCATTACAATCCTCATTACTCTCCCCTGCATGAAGGCCTCATCCTGCCACGGATAGAAGGTCGCAAGCAGTCGACACTGCACAGGTACCTAGAGAGTGCACACTGGATGGACTCATCTGTAGCTGGGTGAATGCTAGACATGCATTGCATGGCCAGTAAAGACCAAAGGGTGAGTAGATGTACATGGAGTGGTAATGTGCTCCTTGTCCTCTTGGGCACTGGGGGTAATCTATGTGCATGCTGGCCACAGGGGAAATTTGGGGGTGTGAGGCAAGTTCAGTGCAGACCAGTGGTGGCTCACATGTCCCTAACAAAGGGATCAATAGCAGTGTCAGAAGTAGTACCTAGTAGATGAAGAGGCCCACAGGCCTGTAATGCGTTTGGCATCGAGCACTACCTTTCCACATGGAAGTACTGAGTAGTGGACGAAGGGAGTCTTTGGGCCTTGATCAGGGGTCTGAGCAGTGCTCATCGGAGGGCCAAATGAGTGACCAAAGTGTTGGGCTGCCCACCACCACGATGAGGATGAGCACGGGGATGCCGGTCGAGCTCTAGGGCCAAATTGGATTGCCAGGGCCACACAAGGAGCTTTGTATTGCTCTGTGACTGTGTGTGTTTGCAGCAATCGGAGAGGAACAAACGCAATTGGGCGACGGCAGACGACATGGCCATGTTGTTGCTCTACAGCAACCTCATGCTCCACTGCAGTCACATGGCCAAGGGCGATAAGGGCCAGGGCAGCCATCCACACACACACACAACACAGGCTCTGATCATCCTCTCCAATCACAGTGAGAGAGACCTACGTTGAGAGCACAGAAAGCACATCAATAAGGCTCTCGTTACGTCTTTCATAGAAAATTGAACTCTCATTTAGGAATATCCTCTGTTAAGTACTTGGAAAGAACTTCAATCAAGCTCTCAATATGGATGTGGCCAGAGCAATGAAGCGCTCTCCGCATTGCGGTTCGAAGCAATGGGAACAGTGTGATTGTGCTTAGAGTCTGAGCACTTGCATTGGCCTTTGCTTCAATGGTCTGTTTCATTAATTGATTGGTTGATTGATTGAGTGATCAACTGATTGATTGGGTGTGCCCCCAGTTCGTCCCGAGTCCGGACCTGAGATCAGCGGTCTTCATCGCGAGTACGGAGCTGATGAGCGTCTCGAGGTGGTGTGCACGTCGCCCAAGTCGTACCCGGCGGCCACGCTCGACTTCTTCATCAACGACGAGCCGGTGAGCAACAACAGCTTGTGCACATGCTGATGCTGGGGGTGATGGGGCTCACTTCCTGGGCACGCTTCCCATGTAGCAAACGTGGATAACTAAGGGACCTCATTTGCTTCTTAAGGGATCGACTGCTGGGCCTCAATGCTCCAGAACCGGAACACGATTCCTGTGTACAACAACCTATTAATACAACTAGTTCACATTGAATGGAATCGGGTACTAATAGACACTTACTTACTTGCATGCACCGAAGTAGTTAAGCTTAGAAGTCGAGCGAAGTGATATTTACTGATAGAGTCGAACTTGCTAGTGTGACTTTAGCCGAGATCCAATCGATGGTAAGGGGGATGAAGAGAGTGGGTCGATCTCCCATCCTCAAACACTTCCTTTGAAGTCACGTGGCTCGTAAACAGCGACAACAACAGAAACAAACAAAGAGGAAGACGAAGGACTTCTTTCGTCCTTGCCGACCAGAGACTTCAGTGCTTGGCTCCTAGCTGTTAAGAAGAAGCCCATTTCAACGTGAAACAACAAACCAATGCAATAGGTTTATGTACTTCTTCAAGGAACTAGGTAGGTATATGTTGAGCAGCTCTGAAGGAGAAGTAGTATAAATGTAAGTTCTAGGTACCTTCGAAGAGAGAAGTTGTGTAGTATGGAGTGAGTGGTGGAAGGAGGCCCGAGGCGATGAGGCGTGCTTCAATCCAAATGAACCCCCAACCACCTTCACCACCTCCATGTAGCACTGGTCGTGGTGCTCTTCATCGTCGTGGTACTTGTCATCGTGGTCGCAGTGGCACTTGTCCGAGTCGAGAGCCACTCTAATGGAGCGTGTGAGGAGAGCCGCGACCTCCAGCCCCATTCCTCAACATCTAGAAAGAGAGAGAGAGAGAGAGACGTCTTATTTATTGGAAGAAGAGGAAGATCTCAACCTTCGTCAAAAGTCCTCCCTTCCTTCTCTGCTGACTCTGTATCACGTCCTCACAGGTCCACACACACACAATTGGTCCACCCTGTCTGTCCTAAACACCAGCTAATACTGCTTGGGGTAGCAGCGACTGTGGCCATAGTAGAAGTGGTGACGCAGTTGACGGTGTCCCTGGTGTCCGAGGCCTTCTCCTGGCTGAGGGCCCAAGGAGGGTCAGAGTGGGGTGCGACTCGTTCGTGCGTGAGTCCCTCCACATCCCTTTGGAGGCAGGCAGTTGAAAGGCTGTCACTCGAGGTCGGCCAACCACATACCCTACACAAAACCAACCAACCAACCTTTAAGCACTGCAGTAGTACATCACTTACCTTTTACCTTCTTTTGAGAGGGTTTCCAAACGGATTCTCAACTGCCGGTCACGAGAAAGCAGAGAGCCAGCGAATTGCTTCGGCCAAACAGCTACACGCCTTCCTTTGACGCTTTTGGACACAGCACACAATGCAATTGGTAGGATGCTCTCAATACCCGTCATAAGTATTAGTGGACAGCACCACTCTCACTCTAGTAGAGAACCAACCCACTTATTTACAGGTGAGTTGAGTGGCCTAATTTACTAAGACGCATTATCACTGTTACACTTAAGGGTAGACTTTATGTGAGGAGAAAGCATGTGAGAATGGCAAAGAGGGAGTTTAAGTAAGGTACGGGTTTCTGACATATTCCTGAGTATGTCTACAGGGCCTCACTTGTTATTTAGCAGAATTTCTTCTGCACCCTAAATTTGCGTATGCCTTCCTTCACCTCCTTTCTAGTCAGACATTCCCTCCAGATCTGTGTGCAGCGGAGACGTCGAGGCCAATTTGCATGGCATTCCTAAGGCCATCGACCAGCATTTCTCCCACACACGCTTTCTGCAAAGAAGAGAGAATGGAGTGAAGAAAACGAAAAGTGGTGGCTGCATGTCGGGTAGATCGTCTGAAGAAGGAACTGTCTTGCTTTCTCCAAGTTATTCATCCATCAAGATGACGGTCACACTCACCTCTTTGGAAACTCTCCTTGAACATTGCTTTTGCAAGAACCTGCTGACGCAATAATGCGTCTCCCACTCAACCTCTGTCCCACTCCTGCATGGCGCCTCGTCAGACATTGCATGGTGTGGGGTCTTGCACACCGTCCTCCTCTGAGAGAGAAGTTGGCCTCCTCAACGTCGTCGTCGACGTCATTGTCGTAGTCGTGCATGCCTAGTACACGGAAAGTGAAAAATTATCACCGCGGAAGCTGCGTCAAAGGCTTTCAAAAAGTTGTCCCGGCCTCCCTGGCACTTGCAGAGGCTTCCCTCTCTGCAACAGGATGAGCACGGAGGGAGGTAGAGCCTCCTTATCCTCCATGTCCCGATTGGAAGCTCCTCTTCCCCCCTCCATTTCATTTGTCCCATCGAGCTCCCAAGGGAGCGCCTCGGTCCGAGTCTCGGCCTGGAAAACGCAAGGTGGTAGTCAGATGTTACGTAACTCTGTCTTGACACTTAGATACTTACGGTACATTACTTAATATGTTCTGTTCTAACTAAGGTAAAAGGAGCTTCAAGCTTGCATATCATTCTCTATTATATTACTTAAGTGTGCACTTGGGGGTGGGTGGCTGGTGCTTGTCTAGGATGAAGCACGCTGGCTGGCTGTGTGTGGTTGTGTTCAGTGCCTTCTTTGGAGCAAAGTCCTGATGAAAAATGAGCGGTGACAAGCCCTGTCTGTCAGGCCAGCTTGCCAAACGAGAAGTGGGCTACACAGAGTGTAGAGAATCCACAAAACGAGCACTATGAGAGAGCTACTACTTTACTTAGAGATGGCCACTTCTACCCAAAGGAAACTCCAACCACGTTTGCACATGGGAACAACTTTGATCAAGGGAAAGAATTTGAAGGGAGATTACTCATTCCTTTTTTTCTTGAGAAAAAGAAGAATAGTCTGTCCTCAACAGTGGCCAATTGAATTGGAACTCTCTCTCTCTCTCTTCATTTTACGTTCTGTGTCCTAGGTGTCTCCTTCCCATTACATGAGAGTAAGTGCTTGGTAGTTGAGTGCTGGTTGGGAGTTTTGGCACTGCTGCTCTTGCCTGGCCTCTCCTTGTGGCATTAATGTGTATCGAGTGGATCGAAGAAGAGCCTATATGTAACTGTGTTGGTATGGTGGAAGCTTTACCACTTGTGTTCTACACTTCAATACAAAGAGTGTTAGAGAGGTCCAGGGAGATCCCGAAGGAGCCTTAGATTCTTGCCTCCACCTCACCTTTTTAGTGGCTCTACTCTGAGCACCCAAGTTGAAACTCAACGCTGCTACGAGCCAGGGTCATAAGTCTGCATTAGGAGTGGGCCTGGAGCCAACCACGCACTACCGAGACTGTCCTTCTCTTTTAGACCATCGTCGCCTGATCTTCTTTTAGACCAATGTCCCCATGGCACGTGTACACACTGTCGCATTGAGAACGTATCGACAGAGGGGTCACAGTCCGGGGAGAGAAAGCAGCAGTGGGCCTTAGACCTTGACACACCAATCCTTGGCCACCTTACAACCTCTCTGATCGCTCTTAGCTCAAATGCGTAGGTTCCTTTTCTAAGAAAACCCGAGAGGGTTGATTGTGGTTGTACTCCTAGTATTAAAAAAGAAACATTCATAGAGTTGATTTTGACTCTGTAGGTGAGCGACGGTCTCAAGACGCATTACCCGGTGAGAGTTCACAGTGACGGATTGCTGCGGTCGGCGTCCTTGGGCCTCTCCTTACCAGTGTCACGCATGGTCAAGTCTGTGAGGGAGGCGGCGTTGACGACGAAGACCACGCCCACAGTGAGGGTTAAGTGCACGTCCAAGATCGGCAACGCCTACTGGGAGAGTGTGGTGCATCAGGCTAACCTCAAAAGGCTCGGAATCATGCTCGAGTCGAGATCCCAGGCGTCAGGTAAGAACGAAAACACAGCACGAGCCACTCCGACACTCAAGATCCTCCTTCTCGTCCTTGACGATCTCGTCAGCGAGACCAATTAGGGGAAGAGGCGAGACAGCCAGGATGTCGTCGTGTCTCTTCCGACAGCAGCCAGACCCGCTGCTCTCCGACATCCCAACTCCTACTACATGTGCTACTTAGACTCCATGAAGTAGTGGTAGATGTCAAGACACACCACCAGCATGAGGCCAACTATGTACACACAAGGGGTGTATCTACTATGCACATATCTAACAGCAGCTATGTTGGTGCGTGGGTTCTTCGTAGAGGATCCCTCGTTGTCTGTGTTGAGCAGGCCTTCGTGTACCTCGGAATGGAAGGCAAACAAGGAGGAGAGGGGGAAGAGGAGGACGGCAACGAAGACATCGACGAGGAGGTCTCAGTCTACTACTCCTACAAACAAGCTGTCCTCGCTCTCTCTAGGGACTCCGTTAGGATCTCTTATAAGAGAGACACTGTGAGTGCTCTCTCGATCTCTGTGAGAGAGAATGAACCAAGCACCTACTACAAAGCGTATTATGCTCAAGTCGTAGTAGACGTAGTTGCACGCTGAGTCTCCGCTTCCCAATTCCCATTCCAATAGGCCACTTTCCTTCTCATTAGAAGAGGATCCAAGTCCTGTAAGAGAACGATAGAAACACACACACACGGTCTGATAAGGTTGTCGTATCTAGAGCCACCAACGTTCTTGTCGTACCTCCAGGAGTGTTTTTATCAGCTCTCAAGACGTCTTGGACGACCTAGTGCGAAGTGAGGGCAGACGACACCATGTCCTCGACGTGCATAGCCTCCCTCCTGTCCCATGCATGTTGTGGTTCGTGTTAAGGGGAGACGCCACGTGTCGACTGCAGACGCCATCTTGTCATGGCCTAAAGGTTCTCATTAGAAGCTTCTCGAAGCACCACCCACTTGCCTCCTACGATCCCAATTTCGGCTCGGACATTCAGTCCACGTCACTCACAGGGTCGAGGCACCCAACGGATTGGACGGCCTCTCCAACTAACAAACACATACAACCTTGTACATACAAGTAGGTTATTCACTACAAAACGATACATACACTGATGAGACTGCAATGAGACTGCCTGGCAGAACTCCTACTACTACGTGGCCCTAAGCCACAACGTCGACCACGTGGTCACCAACTGCCTTGCTGGTTGGAGTTTGATGTGCCACGCTGAGTCCACTGTTGCCTTGCACACACGTATACCAACATCAAGTGGACTCTGTCTCGATGGAGCCCTCTCTCTCTCTTTCACACGGCCCTCGACACCGACCACATGGACATGGCCACCAGCTCCGACACCGACCACAACCTGTTCAGAGGCTGGGAAGTTCAAAATTCGAATTGTTTACTTTGGTCTCGCGGAACGGCGGAAGTGTGTGACCACGCGCCCATCGATGTGGCCAGTGTGACCAGCCAAAGCCGCTTGAAAAGTGTCGACCAACGTCGCTGACAGAGTCTCGTCCGTCTCATCTCATGCAGCATGTGAGCATGGCCAACTTTGGCAATGACAAAGGCCACGTTGACGACGGAATGGCTGACGAACAGACACAACGAGGAACAAGACACAACGAGCAGAGTGCAAAGACAGTGCAAAGTCATACATAAGTAAGTTTATAAGCATAGTCTGTTAGTAGGTATGTTATGGAGGTGTACAGTATGTAGTGGTGTTTGGGTACGAATGTAAGTGAGAGTGGTCCTTTAACCTCGTAGACCGCCTTCTTTATGGCTCACCGTAAAACGTGGCGTGAATGAGCCACGACAACGACGAGCACAAGGACGAGCACAACGACACCGACGCCCATCTGGCAACACACACTTAGCTAGAGCAAGAGGACGATGGCAACAATAGAGAGAGAAAGAAAGAGATCTCATAGACTTTGCAATATAACAAGCCTAGCCTATTTATTCAGACGAGCAAAACGTGTTTATGAATGCTCATTCTACGCACACTTACCTAGTTTCTACGTCAAGTGTAATGAAAGTTCCGACGGTGATTTGTTCTCTCTCTAGCATCCATTGTGGAGAGAGCACAAGAAGTCCAGCCAGTGTGCTCGATGGATGGATGTGTGAGTGGATGGTCTTCAGAGAAGTGGGTGGGGTGTGTGTCTTTCACTTATAGACTTGTACACAGTTAGGATGTCTGAGAGGGATCCCCATTCAATATTGAGCTGCCATCACTTGGAGTCTGGTAGTGTGACGAGTCAGCTTCCCTTGAGAGCTCAGCGAGCACATCAGAGACACGTGGTGGCGACACGTGGCCACTTCAAGCTTCATGGCCGATCGGGCAATTGGAGCTTCCCAGTCCATCATGGACAACATGGCCGACTTGTGTGACCCAGTATGCACCCCTGTTGACAAATGTACATGTTATAACAATCTTCTGTATTGTCTGCTGCTACTAGATCGAGTGGTGAGTGGAATGGTGCGGCCAGTGTGGATGTTGCTTCTACTACTACTGCATCTCATCCAAGGCTGACATCGTGGAGGAGCCGAGTGCGTTGGAGATCGTCGGCTAAGTGTCGCTCGATGTCAACACTGAATGGGCCATCGACAGCTAACACCGATCGATCTCTCACTGGCATCAGTCACTCAATCCATCAGTTGAGTCAGCACTGAATCCCTCAAGAAAGGCCTCTCTTTCATTGATTGATTGATTGATTGATTGATTG
>JAOXNJ010036661.1:0-16546 GCA_028566655.1 Metis holothuriae
CTCGAGGACGACGAGGAGCTCGAGGAGGACGTGCAGCAGGCCGTGGACAAGGTCTTGGCCGAGATCAACAGCGACAAAAAGGTGGGCAACCTCGACCAGGCACCGCTGGCCCCGGAGCACGCGCTGGAGGAGGAGCACGAAGAGGTGGTCGAGCACCAGGAGGAGGAGCAGGAGGAGGACTTGCAAGAGATGCAGAAGAGATTGCAAGCACTAAGGAGTTAATTAACCTGCCACTGATCGCTATTCGCTAACTTTTAAGAAGTCTAAGAAAATTCACGTGTGTGTAAAGTGCAAATTGGCCATTGTCAACTCGTCTTAGCGCACACTTTCAACAGAGAACGGAGACGACCATGTGCAAGAAAAGAGAGGAGGGCGAATGAGAAGATTTCATCACAATCCTTGCGTCAAGTCAATTAGTGTGCTGGAAAGTTTTGGTTCTCCGTCTTGTGATTTCTTTAACACAGTTTATCAATCGTTATGCACTATGTTTACCCCCTTGTAAAATTATTAACTTTATAAAGGGCGTGTGGTGTCTTAACTCTAAAACCGGCGTTGCTTCCAGTCCCGTGTCATTGAACCATTGGACGAATCAATTGCTTTTCCAGGTCACGTTCTGAGTGTTAACGTGAGTAAGAGTGTTTTCAGTCGCATTTATCTAACACTTAATCCTGGCAAAAGTTCACATAACATTAAAGCGTTGAGAGGAATCGTCCTGACCTTGCAGTGCAATGCCGTTGTCATACATAATTAGAGATAAAAAGGTCATTTGGTGTGGATATGTGAATAGTACCTGGTTCAGCCCCTTAAAGAAATTGATGCAGTCATGTGGCTCATGCGCTTGAGTGTGTGACGGAATAAAAGCCAAAGCTGAGAGTAAATATTGTTATGAGAAAAGTCTTTATCACCTCTGAATGAGACTTTAATAGTCTGCGCATATCTGTGGCGCTTGCGTTAAGGCCAAACCCTTTAAGATCACACAAGAGAATACAAAATTGTTCATTATATCGGTCGTTTACTCTCTTTCTTCAGAATGCCTTATGCCAAATAGCAAAACGCAATTGCGGATAAATGCTCATTGCTCTCTCTTCGCAATATTTAAATTCGGTCCTATTAGTAATAAGGATTAAAGTTAGAGTAGATTGGCTTCGCTAGCCGGAAGCGGGACGGAGGCAAAAGCAACAGTGAGCATTCAGTCAACCATGACAGTAATGAACGTCAAATGCGGGTACCTCTGATTACAACATTCAAATGCATGAAGCAGTATTATATGGGACAGCATCACCCATGAGGAATGACATGGCCAACGTATCAGATAGGTTAAGCATTGAGCTCATTGATAATTTCAAGACTTCAAAATTGCGGGCAAGATATCAAAGCGGCCTTACGAAAGGAGACTCAACTTTCGCGCCTCCATACAAACTAATGAATCGAACGCTCATTGCTGAAAGCAAGTCAGATAGAAAAGATTGACTCATTTTCAGAGTGGGCAAGCTTGTAAAAGGAGAGCTCAAAAATGCAATCTTAGGCTTTTAGGTAAAACCAGGCAGCCTTCAAATTCCACAACGTCAAGGTTACAAAAATAAGCTCAATAGGAGTAGAACCAGCGACGAATATCTCAACTGTTCGATTACCAAGGAACAAAGTTTCTCTTCGATTAGTCTTGTGTTGAAGTTCCTTAATTGCCGAACAACTTGGCCTTCTCCTTAAACTTTTGTTGCCTGAGCCGCTTCTCCTCCTCGCACTTCTGCTTCTCCTCCTTCTCCTGCCTCAAGTCGTCCTCGAACTGATTCGTCTTGTTGGCTTCGGCGATCTAGCGAAAACAACCGACAACATTAGTCCCATTTTTTAAAATATAAAACTGTGCTCTAAATTCCACTAAATCATTAGGTGGACCTTGGCCTCGAAGAAGCTCTTGGCGCCGCCGACCCCGACCTCGTCCACGTCGACCTCGAGCTGCTCCGCTAGCGAGCTGAGGCCGGAGCCGGCCATGAGCTGGCCGCTCTGCGACTTGCGGAAGATCAGAAGGAACTCGCGGAAGCTGATGCACCCGTCCCCGTCCTCGTCGGCCTCCTTTAAATCAAGCATTTACTTAATGATTCATACACTTGAAACTAAGAAAAGGACGAAAAATTCCAACCTTAATCATGTTCTTGAGCGACAGATGCGTCTGCGGCGCGCCCAGCCGCTCCATCATGACCTTCAACTCCTCCAGACTCAGTCTACCGTTGCCACTGGCATTGAATCTGCGGACAAACAAAAAAGATCAATCCTTTTTCGCTCATTGTTGCTCGTTATTTTGTGATCACCTCTTGAACTTGTCCTCGTACTCCTTGATCTTCTTTCGCGAGAACTCCTGGAACTCGATGTACACGTTGGTGCCCACGCGGGCCTTCTGCTCAGGCTGCACCTGCTCGCCGTTGGCCAGACGATCGTTCCGCTGCTGGCGACGGGACAGGATGGACGCCAACTCCGAACTCTCCGAGGACGACGCCATCGCCAACGAGGACAACTGCGCCAGCCACGAGGACGACGATCAACAAGTCTTCCCAGCGGCCAGTTGAGACAACCGTTTAGTGCGTCAGCTGTCGCGCTCGAGTCAGCTGTCGCGCCTCCACGCCTGCGTCGAGTCCCGTCGACTGAGCCGTCTCCTGTACCCCGCAGGCCCGTGCGTCGTCGTTGGTGTCGTCGTTGGTGACGTCGTTGGTGTCGTCGCCCATCGGGCTCAGTTTCGCTTCTTGTCGCGTTCGAAGGTGTGCCCGTTCCTGCAGCTCAGCCTGCAGCTCAGGTCTGTCGTGGCATGGGGGACACCTCGACCCAGGAGAACCAAGCTTCCAAGGAGTGCAACGCCCCATCCCTCGAGCCCCAACAGCCGCTTTCAGGTTCACATCCCTACGTCCAAATGCTTTCTTGATGCGGTTTCATTGCCGGATTTGAGTGGTCAATGGCGTTTTTTAGGCAAGGCGAGGTTGAGAAGTTGGCTGAATCGCACGCTCAAGGTTTGCCTGAGCGACGGCCGCGTGTTAGTGGGTGTCTTCCTGTGCACGGACGCCGACGCCAACATCATCTTGGGCAACTGCTCCGAGTACGCCGGCGACAGCCAGAAGTTGGACGAGGTGGGCAACCTCGAGTCCACCCGAATGCTGGGTCACGCCATGGTGCCCGGGAAGTACATCAAGGCCGTGTTCGTCGATGCCCAGGAGGGTCGTCATAGGGGCAACTGATTCTCTCTCTCCTAAAGTTCTCGCTCTGATACGGTCTTCAAATCAGACCAGTTATGGCGGCTTCACTTCGTAGGCCTTGTCTGCTCATTTCGAGGCTGCTCTTGAAGCCTGTCCTACTCGAGCAACGCGTTGCTTTCAGTCTCGATCACTTCATGAGGTCGGAACGGCTATTGAGTCGATGGAATTCGGGATGCAACAATAGTTTCGTATCGAGCTACATCTACACTCCATCAGGCTTGAGACAACCAAAATCGACGAGTTCTCCTAACCCACCTTCTTCGAGCTTGGGCCAGTTAGATCCGTCGGCAAAAATGTGGCTCTCCTTTGTCTGCAAGCCCTGTGGTCATCGCAACTCTCGTCTAATATCAAGGCAAGCATATACTAAGGGAGTAGTGATTGTCAAGTGTGAAAATTGTGGTCGGAATCATCTGATTGCCGACAACCTCGATTGGTGGCCAGATCTAAAAGGCATGAAAAATGTGGAGGACTTTCTCAGAGCCAAAGGAGAAGAGGTGAACAGAGAGGGCTTTTTTGAAGGGCTGCAAGAAGAGCAAGACACAATTGAAGTCGTGCCCAAACAGAATGTGTGATGATTCACTGAGCACGATTGGTGCCACGAAACACATGTTTGTGCTAGACATACTTCGTGCAAAACTAACATCTGTGGTGGGCATGTTTGTGCGTTTTCTCGTTTATGACCGCCTAATTTGAGGCGGCTAGTATACGATCACATCACTTCATTCTTTTGCAATGCATACAAATACTGTCACACGTTGATTATTTGACTGATTGATTAAGAAAAGGGTCCCCATGGTGTTCCATATTCAAGTAAGCAGTGCAAATGGCAAGCAGACGTTGATGGATATGGCTCCTAATGCGACCGTTCAAGAGCTCATCTTGAAAACCTTCCCGAATGAGAACGACCTCGCCGTAGAGCGAGTTCGAATTCTGAAAGGGTCCCCGCCAGCGCCCGTTCACGTTCAAAGGGGAGATGAGGTCGGTTTAGATTTGTGATTTTTGGTGTTTCATAATTGAAATATCTGGGTTAACTGTCAAACTTTCCTCTAGACTTTGGCAGAGATCGGCATATCCAATGGCGCCCAGTTGACATTGGAGAAAAGAGCGCCCCCAGAACTTCAGCGTGTGAGCGTTCCTGCCAACAATTCTTGTCTGTTCACTGCAATTAATTTCTGTTTGAGCGGAAACATTGACCCAGTCAAGGCCACTTTCATGCGCGAACTTGTTGCTGCTACAGTCATGTCTGATCGCACCAACTTCACTGAGTCAGTTTTGGGCAAGCCAAATGAAGAGTATGCCGAATTCATCACCAAAGAGAGCTCCTGGGGAGGCGCCATTGAAACTCAGATTCTTGCTGATTACTTTGGGGTCGTCATCACAGTTGTGGTTGCACAATCTGCCACTCTAACCCATTTTGGAGACGGTAAATAACTTTTTGAATAATATACGGTTTAAAGTTAACCTCATTTCTGTTCGCTTTTTAGAAAAGCAATATGGACAGCGCTTGTTCTTGCTTTACAAGGATAATCACTACGACCCTCTGTGCATCGAGCAAGATGGTTGTAGAATAACCCTCTTCCCCACGAACGACACGACTATGCTGGAAAAAGCCACGGTTTCAAAATTGTGCCGAGAACGAAACGGTTCGCCATCAGAGCCCATGGTGACCTGAGACGTAATGAGTGATGGACGTGAACGTAGGAGCACTGGCACAAAATAGTCCTTGTCACTCAGAGAAATAACTAGAAGAATCGGTCGGCAAACCTTAATGGCCTTTGTAACTCATCTCAAGTCAGGGGCATTGTCTTAGGTTTTGCTCATGAAATAAATTCGTAAAAGCAAATCCAGGTGCTTTTCTAGTAGTCTTAGTTACTTCAGCTCTCCATGATACTTCTCTAATGTGCACATAGGTAGACCTTTGGTCGTAGCGAGAATTGTACAAATATTATTTTTAGCAGAGAGCAATAATTTTTGAAATCAAATTTTCAAATAGCAATGAGTAGACAACTTTGTGGTGACTCCAAAAGGCTCGTGTCGATTAGAAGTAAAAAGCACTTTCAAATCTCTCAATTCTTGGCTATCTTGAGCTTTCACAAAAGAGTTGAAAGGTACCACGCAATAACACTATTGTGAAAGGTAAGGTACCACGTAATAACACTATTGAACTTTTCCCAAATGAAATTACAAGTCCTGCCAAACATTTTGCACTCTAAAATTCTAAACACGACCATGTAACACTCGCGTATCACCTTTCCATGGAGGAACAAAGTGACATTTTTTTAGTAGATTCAGTAAACTAGTATATCATTAGTAGATGCGTGGAGTCCAAAATCGTGGATCCCACATGCACATGTTTTAATTCCACACGTGTTCACGTGTTCGAAAAGACGAAGGCACTTGACAAACGATACAGTCGTCGATTGTGAAACCATAACACTAGTGTATGCGATTGCACTACAAAACATTACCTAAAGGAGTAAGAAATCTAGTACACACAGGATTTTTCAAGCTAACCCTAGTCGCCGATTCAAAACGTACATCTTGAATTCTTCCATCTTTCAGTCACATTTTACCCCTCTGCTCCGGTGCCCACAAATCGATTTTTTAATCCATCGACATACTTAAGAATTTGCTCTGAGTCCTTGGACGGATTTTCTATCATCAACCTGACGACGAAACGATGAAAGTATAGTCAGTCCCTCACGTCGAAATCAATCAAACTTTAGATGCAGGATGAATGACGGCGACCCGAAACACAAACTGACTGTGTAAGCAAGTGTTCTCTCGCCACCTGTCTGAATCCTTGTAAATATTGGATGTGGTATGGAAATGTTGCCTTATCTTCTGAAGCCGCCTTTCATACCTCTGGCCATTTTCAACGTCTTAGACATAAGAGGCGCCACTCGGCTCTTCTTCACATTCGACGAACCTGTGGGAGGCATAGACGGAACGGTCGAAATTGGTCTACTAACTTTGGTGAGGTCTTGACCAACTGGCAGGGCAGTGCCATTACGTATTTGCGACCTAACTGCGGATCGAGGCGCCTTTGGCACGACGCCTACGTATGCCAATTTGGCTTTTTTGTGGGTCGACTTCTCTTTTTCGTAAGAGTCCATTATGCTTGCCTGAAGAGAAACTAGACGCTCGTCACGCTGACGTACACAACGCTCGTACATTTCACGCCAGGACTCCATTTCCTCACGTTCGCACTTGGGAAAGTTCTTCTTGACAAAGCGTTCCCACAGCTTTCCCGTGTCCATGATGAAGGACGGATTGAATTCCTCAATCTTGGCCAAAGTTGAAGGACTTGCTCGCTCCAAAACAGGCTCCAAGATGTCGAAGGTCAGGTTGCCACACTCCTCGATACTGTCCACATTTTCGATCAAAACTTGCAAACATATCTCACGAAGACTAGGAACTTCGCCGGTACCGTAACCAGAGCGCTTTACACCAGAATATATAGCTGTTCTCTTGCCTTTCATTGCAATGACGGCTGAGAGTGCTTCGTCGTCTGAAGCACGTACATGTGACTTAGGACGCGCTGGAGATGTATCTGGTTTCCGACGAAGTGGACGGTAGTTGGGACTAATATCTGGTAATGACGAAGATGACAGCAACGGTAGCTTGGAAGACGATGACAAAGGACTTGAGGTCGAGCTGGAAGTAGCCAGCATGTTGGCATTCTTTGTCAATTGCTTCTGTATCGTTTTGCTCGTTGCCAGGGTGTTCGAAAGACCGTTGAGGGCCTCGCTGAAGGCGTCGCCATTCCCACCACTCTGCTCTCTTAAAACCAAGTAGGTAAATTAATAACTAGTTGCAAATAGGCAGTTACAGCAATAAAATTGACATACTTGTTCTCATAATGTCTCTTTTTCTCCTTTCTAGAGTGTCTTGAGCTCTCCGCGTCGTCCTTGTTCTCCCTGCTACTCTTCTTTCTATGACTGGTGGAATGCCGCTCTTCACGTCGTCGTTCGCTTTTGTGATGTTTGTGATGGTGTCGCCGGCGACGATCAGAGTCTCTAGCGCGGGACTCGTCCACGTCTCCCTCTTCCTCGTTCACAGCAGGAGGTTTGTGTTCACTGTCTTCCTTCTCTTCCTCTTCTTCTTGAACATTGTTGTTCTCCTCCGACACCATTGCTGAGTCCTCATTGGTACTACCAGCAGTATCATCGACCTCATCCTCTTGAGACTGATGACCTTCTTCCAGTTCTTCGTCGTCGTTGTCCTGCTCCTCCTGCTTCACGATGTCCTTCCACTTTTCTACAATGTGCTTGGCGAGCGCGGCGACGCGCTTATCACTGTGCTTCTTTAACGAGTTGACGGCTCTCCCAATGCGGGTTTCCTGCAGCACTGCAATCGTTACTCCCTACAAGAAGAAAAAAAAGATCTTTTAAGCTCAAAACATTCATCAAATCGAAAAATAAATCGCTTTATTTAGACGACATTAAGCTGCATTCATAGAGTCAAGAAAGACGCTTTCTCCACATAATTTAACACTTTTCGACGTACAGTTGCAGAAATAGATTTCCACTAACACTAATGCAACTGTAGCTAACGAAGCCCCTCATAACACATCCCAATTAGACGAATTTAGAGGCTAATGTAGACAATGAATGATGAATGGAATTGCTGCAAGTCTGCTGACCTAATAATGCGAGAGGAAGTAAGAAAGTTGGCTGGCCCAGCATTCATTCGTATCAACGCAAAAAGCTACAAAAAGGCCCTTCAATTAAAAATGTTCATAACGTGTGTACATCAACATGTTGGGCCTTCCAAAGCTCGAGGCCACAAAAGGCACGCATATTACTTTTAGTAGTAAAATGATGCTGTCACGTGGCCTCGAAATAGCCCGAATTGCTTTGGCCACTAGAAGCCAGCTTGCTGTCAGCCCCAAATGCCAAAGACAGCTGTTGTCAGCTGTCGCCACGTTTGATGTAGTTGGACCACTTCTCGCCTTTTCTTTGAACTGCGACTGACTCGAGTTACGTAGCAATCTGCAGAATGTGATAACAAAGATAAAAGAGGGCATATGCAACACTCGATTCTCTCTCCCCTCGCCTCGCCTCGCCTGGAACAAAATGGGACTCTTGGCAAACCAAGGGTTAAGGGATCCGGAAGTAGGAGCTAAAGCGAACTCATTTTAAAAACGAAACGTTCTTCTATCCCAGAGTAAAAACCTAGCAAATTTAGGTCAAAGTAAGGTTGACAGAATAGTCAACTACTCCTTCCAACTGTCCAGATCAACGCCATTGACGAAAATCTGAAAATGAAGAAGGGAAGCATGGTTAGACACGACTTCGTCAATGGTAAAAGAAAAAGATCGAGTTGGGCGCCATCTTTGGACATGTAACAACAGCTGCGTAAATCGTCTCGGTCGTTGCGACCCTCGTTACTCCATCTCTAGAATGTCTAATTCGAATGAACACGATCTTCGCATGACGGTTGACTGAGGGAGAGAGGATAAATTGAATCGATTGTTGGGATAGTAGCTGGACCTGCACGCGGTCGAGCTTGTTGAGTGCGTGGATGAGCACGTGCGGCTCGTCGGGGTGGCGTTCCATCTTGCGCCTGTAGTGTCCGATGGCCTCGGCGCACGCGCTCATGGCTGACCCCTCCGTCGGCGACTGGCTCGGTTCGAAAGCGGCGAGGCCACTGCACGCGCAGCCGCGCACAGCTTGAACGTCAGCTGACGGCAGCTGCGACAGCTGACGCGCAACAGCTGACGCGTTACGTCATCGCTGTCCTGCTCCTCCTCGCCAAGGCGGCCGTCCTCCGCAGCGCCATGCCGTGACGCGCGCGACGTCATGATGAGCGAGGAGAAGTTCGTGGAACACGTCGACCCCGCCGAGATCGAAGAGCGCGAGGCAAGTCCACGCCTTTCTCTCGTGATTTAATTGCTGTTAATCGTGTCGTGCCTCGTCATCTAGATCTTGGGCAAGGGCTCGTACGGATTGGTGTTCCGCGCCGTTTGGCGTCAGGTGGAAGTGGCCGTCAAGGTCTTCCAGACGGAGCACGAGCGCGCAACGTTCACCGTCGAGCTCAATCAGCTGTCTAGGCAATTTTACACTCTTACTCTTATATAATAGGCATAATAGCTCTTTTTGCTTGCTCTTCCATGACCGTAAATTGTCAAGTTTTTCTGGATTTGCCTATTTTGCATAACACTCGTTACAGCCCTTGATGCGATTTTTAGAGGTGTTGATTGAATTGCAGGTTGCGACACCGAAACATCATCGGCCTTTATGGCGCGTGCACGCAACCGCCGAACGTGTTCCTCGTCATGGAGTACGCCGACTGCGGAAGTCTCTTCAAAGGTTGTTTCAAAAGACACCAATTCACAATCACGTGCAGTTCTTGAACGATTCATTCTTGTGTTTTTGTAGTGCTTCATCACACGAAGCCACCCATTGCTTATCACAGTGGCCACGCTATCAGTTGGTGTCTGCAGACGGCTCTAGGCGTCCACTACCTTCACGGCTTAAGACCCAAGCCTCTCATTCATCGGTGCGGTGACTGCGGTCACTATTGTAATTAAAAATATTAAACTGACTTCAATGTAGAAGGATACCTTTTTTTATAGCGACCTGAAATCGCCAAATCTACTCTTATTTGACGGCGGTCTAACTCTGAAAATATGCGACTTCGGCACTGCTTGCGACAAGCAGACGCTGATGACCAACAACAAGGGTAGCGCAGCTTGGATGGCCCCAGAAGTTTTCGAGGGAAATGTTTACACGGAAAAGTGCGACGTTTTTAGTTGGGGCATAATTCTCTGGGAAACGTTGACACGTCGCATCCCTTTCGATGAGATCGGAGGCAACGATCTACGTGTCTTATGGGCCATCCATAGTGGCCAACGACCGCCGCCAATTGAAAACTGCCCTGAAATTTTGGAAAGACTCATGAGACGTTGTTGGAGCAAGGACACCAGTGTGAGGCCACACATTGCTGACATCGTGGAAGAGATGAGCTTTGCCGTCCGTCTCTTTCCATCAACCGACAACGACCCACTTGATTTGTCTCCTAGTGAGAAATTTATTTTGTGATCACTTTCTGTTGTTGCCTTTTAATTCGGCCATTTTTTGCCATAGGTGTTGGTGCGTTTGAGTCGGGCACGGCCTTTGCATCCTCTGCATCGGAGGTATCGGAGGCGTACGAGTCGGCAAATGCGTCTTCGTCAACACACACATGTTCCGAGGTAGCGAGCTGCGCTGAATTGGTCATCTCTTCTCACGAATACCCGGAGACCTTCATGCTAACCCAGATTCCTCTCACCAACAACAGTGCAGCGACGCCGGCTAACCCTAGATTGAATAAAAAGGTCGGCATGCAATGCTAACTTCATTAATGCTTTGATTTGTAGTCAAATGTGGCTTTTTAAAAACTGCCATTCGCACTGTATTGATTTTAAATGATTTTTTTCTCCAACTTTACATCCTTTGAAGTATTTCGTGCTACTCTTTGAGTTAAGGGTTCTTTTTGTTTATATATTTTTTAAATCGCTTTTTTAAGCAATGCTTTTTTGCCTTTATGTTCATTTTTACCGCATGGTACTACAGTCCTCTCTTATACTTGCGCATTTTCCGTTAAAAACTCTCATTTCTCATTGATCCTTGCAATTGAAGTCATAATTGAAAACCATTGGTTATTTTAAAATGGTTCTCTTTTTTATTCAGGGATTTTTCACTCCTCCAGAGGAGTTGGAGGAACAGCTGGAGCTTCGGCTGCCGACACCTTCGGCAGAGAATTTGGCATTAGCACCTTTGGAATTGCGCCGCCACATCATTGACGAAAGTGACAACAGTGACATCCAAGTGATACGTGGCCCTCAACGTCGTTCGAATTTCGACGAGACGAGATATCCCCTCTCAGATTACAGACCAATGGCCGTATCCAAAGGGCATGACAATACAGACACTTCTCTGAGTAATGACGGCATTAGCAAGTCTAGTTGGAGTCGCTCGTTTCAGAATCCAATTGGAACAGAGTATCATGGCCCATTCATGGAAGATACTCTCTTCGCAACCAACGACAGTCGGCACACGCAAAGGGCAGTCGATTCTCAAGAACAACAAGCCTTTAAGAAAGGTACCTAAACAAAAGGGCATTTGTAAAGAAAAAGGGGAAAAGAAACATTTTATATGTATCCCTTCCAGGTCACCGTCGCTCGAGCTCTTATGGCAGTCACACCGACCATTTGAAATTGCCAGATACCCAGGATTCAATGAAACGCTCGTTTTCTCACCTTGAAAATCACCTTCGATCCCAGTCGCCTAAACTGGCCTCTGCAAGTAGTCCCTTTTCGTCACAGAAGCTTGACAACGCACCCTACAGAGATATTCATTGTAATTCTTTAAAAATTTTGGGGGTTAAACATGCAATACAAAGTAATTTGCTTACAGATGGAAGAGAGGTATATTTGGATCAAGCGGTAGAGCAACTGCAACCTGAGCTCCGACCGGTACCACCTCAACCAAACTGCCCTCAGTCCATGACAATCTATGACGACCACAGACTGGTAAAGAAATAAATATGTATTACCACATTAGGTTTCAAATAATCATCAAGTCAATTAATTTCTTTCAGATGGCGGCGGACTTGTTGGCTGTGCAACGTGAGATAGTAGAGGCCCGTCAGTATAAAGCACATCTTGAAGAGAAGTTGCGTCTGCTAGTGGCTTCTTCCCAGTCAATGGAAGGTGGAATGGAGGCCGAGGAGGATCTCGAAAAGACCATTCGAATGCAGGAGTCTGAAAAGGTAAAGGTTCACTAAAAAACAAAAAAAAGTGGTTTTAATTAATGCTTTGTTTCAGGACTCGTTGGTGCACTTTCATGAGAAGCTATCCACCCAACTCCGTTTGATTCGTCGTGCCCAACAGCAAACTCATCAACAACAATCCTTGGTTCCACCCTCCTCTAGTCCGGCCGCGCTTCAAGATTGCGGAACAACACGAGGTAATCAGTCACCTCTTGCCACAAAGTCCTTGGAAGATGGCTGGGTGTTGGTGCAAGAAAAAAACAACAGTGACAAGACCTCTTCCGCCTCATAGTGCACCACATGAAATCAATCAATTGACCAATAATTTTCTGCATGAAAGCAGTCCCATCATTACAACATGTGTGAAAATAAATGTAGTGCTATGATGTTACAACTACATGTTATGACAGCTCAATCCATGCATAGAGGTATCAAAATACTTCGAGACCTATAGCCTCTCTAAGTTCCCAATAGAGGTGATCGCAGGCATTGATTTGCTTAATAAGTGCCAAGGGGCAAAAGAATGGCCTTCGCAGCCATTGTGAGCCGCAGCTCACGTGATCCACGTTTATGTCCCTGTGTCTATTGACGGAAAGAAAGCGCATTTGTAGCCCGTCTTGGTATGTAGCCGTCAAGCGTCTTGCTGGGCGTGAGAATCACAGGCCTGCCTCGGAGCAAGAAGCAGAGACTGGCAGACATTCAGCTGATAATAGCACCCATTGCTCTCCCTTTAGGCCTGCTTCGAAATTCTGGGCCGTGCCTGCTTTCTCTGCAGAGAAAGCAAGACACACACTCCGGCAGACTAAGAACACATTGGAGGCGGCCTTGAGCCCGGAGCAGAAAGTTTTGCGCAACCTTGAGACCCCACTAAGCAGTCATGTGGTTGACCAGCATCAAGTTCTGAGACGCAAAGGACAATTCAGGCCAGAGCCTCAAGAGATTTCAAGCATGAATCGCAGCCGCTTCCTGGGTCGCAGTGGCTACGGCTCCTACTCCTCGTACTTGCCGACGTCCACCACCAGCATCTCCTACTCCAGCTACTTGAGCAGACCCGGCGGCATCTCCTCCACCGGCTACGGCAGCTATGGCACCTCCAGCACCTACACCTCCGCCTTGACCTCCCCCAGGAGACGCTATGTGGGCGCCCTCACCGACTCCATCTCCAAGGAGAAGAACGAGCCCGTCTCCTCCGCCACCTTGAACAGCACCAGAGCCTCTACTGGTACTAGTTACAGAGGGGCCAGATCGCACACAGACCTCAACGAGAACTCCAAGCCCAGCGAGAGCAGCGATTGGCGCAGCTCCGCCAGTCGATTCTCTACGCGCAACATCGACGATGCCAAGGAGACGACGCAGACGAGGAGCAAAGATTACCGCAGGTCGAACGACATCAGGACGAGGAGCGCCAGCAGGGGCCGCGACACGGACAACCTGGATGAGTCGCCCGTGGTGAGCGTGAACAGGGGCGTGACGAGTCGCCTAGTGCGCAGCAGCAGCTACGGCGAGCTGAGTCAGCGCGGCGCAAGCGTCGGCGTGGACGAGGACGAGCCCGAGGTGGTGCGGGCGCCGTCGCGCGCGCGACGCGCGCGTCAGCGCCACCAGACGCTCACCTTCGGCGTCAGCCCCGACGACCTGCGCAGGTCGAAGGAGGAGAGCGAGGGGTGCCGCGGCTTCCACTCCGAGATGTCGGCGGCCGCCTACGAGCCCAGCAAGTCGTCGTCGTCGCTGCTGGTGATGCCCAAGTCCATTCTCAGAAGTAGGCGTCGCAATGAGGCTAGGGCCAGTGATCAGGAGGACCTGGGCTACGGCAGTCGCAGGGGAAGTCTCTCTGTGAGTCTTAGCTTTCCAGGGCCATTTAAAAATATATAGTAAACTAATAGATAAAGCTGTTTTTTTTTTTACTGATTTTTGTGGATTAAGCGACAATTTTGATTGATCTGCTTTTGGGGAACAGATATATTTATTCACTTATTTGATTTTTTACTTGATCGTTTAAGCCCACGTTTCTGCTAATACTTATTAATTGATCAGACTACAGTACTGACCCTTAATTTACTCTCTTTTTAGGCTTTGATCACTACTAATTAATTACTAACGCTACAAGCTTCACTCGCATTAATAATTTTTGAGGGTGAATTACTGAAGTGCTTGGGGCTCCTTTAGGCAGTGTTTAAGACTAACTTACTCCAAATTTTACTTTCTGAAGGCAGTTGGATTAGTGTCCCAACAGACTTAGAGCAGATGCTCTACTCCCATTGAAGCTAAAATTCAATTGCTATTGAACCAATACAGTGCTTTTTAATGCAATTTACAAGTATTATCAGATGTCTCTACCGGAGTACCTATTACGTATAGTAAGCCATTAAAGGCCAATATGTAAGTGTCAATGATGTACTTTCATGCCTTAAAGGTGATTTGAAAAGTGTCATATAAGTAGTGAGAAAAGTTTGTTTTTTGTGATGCGCTGTCAGTCGTCGGAGCACATCTCGACGCTGACGGTGGCGGCGCTGGAGCGCGAGGCGCGCCTCGTCTCCTACATCTCGGCGCTGCGCAAGGAGATGGAGAGCGTCCTGCCCCACGACAACACCGACCACGACCACAGCAACAACGTGCTCACGGCCAACGTGGCGGCCAACGTGAGTGTCTGGATCGAGCCAATATAAATCCTTTTTTCACTAGCACGAAGCTTAGATACAGTGCTCGTACTTTTCTCCACTTGTTCCTGCACTAGGATCTGTTTTCTGAAGTAGGATTGCTATACTTGCTACTGCCCTCATTAATTTTCGCCTTCCCTATATTAAGACTGGCTTCCTTTGGGTTCAATCTGGCTTCAATTATCTGTGCAATCACTTATTAGTGTGGCGAACAGTAAAGCTTGCATAGGTATGTCTTCTTTTTAGTGCATTTAAAAAGCGTTCATTTTATACAGTATTTAAAAAGTGTCAATTGTACAGTATTAGTTTTATTATTACTTCAAAGCATTTTACCTATAGTCTGTCTCTAAAGAAGTACATATGTGTGTGTAACTGTGAATGTTGTAGCCTTTATTAGAAGAGTTCGTAGGGAAATTCCTTAAAAATCCTCCGTCCGTCGGTCAAGTAGCCTTATTGGAACTTCTAAAAGGATTTTGGTTCGTATATTAGTACTCGTTCATGTCTGTCCAAATAGGTAATTAATACTAAATATCGATGTTTAACTCCGTGTCCATAGTCCACGTCCTTAGAAGTTGGCCAATTAAGTGTCCATAATTAGTTGTTGTTCTTAACAGTGCATCTTTAATTACTAGCTGCTTAATTGCCTTATTGCTTTCTCACAGCTTTGGAAGTGACTAATAAGCTTGTAATGAATTGCCTGACGCATTTTCTCTAACCAGCCAATGTACGACTTGGATTAATCACGTAATTATTAGACGTCGATGACCACAGAAGTCAATTGGAATCCTTCTCGTTATTAAACATTTCATTGTACTTTAAGAAATGTACACATGTTCAATTGTTATTCATTGTACTTGATTGATTGATTGATTGATTGATTTCTACAGAGCCAGTCTGGATCGGCTTTCAAGGAAGGGCAAGCGCAGCAGCTCAACCCGGACTACAAGAAGGTGAGGTTGCAGAAGTTGAGGTTGTCCTCGTTGTTGACGTTGTCCTTGTTGCAGTTGTGGGAGGAGTCGCAGAAGGAGAACGCCAAGCTGAGGGAGGACATCAGGAGAATCAAGGAGGAGCTCGTCAACACCAGGAGACAATTAGAAGTAATACAGATACGCCATTCCTATATTTGATAACTCAATTTTTGTTTAAAAAATGTTTTTCAGAATGCGAAGATAACTGGGGCCTCTGCAGAGGGCAAGGATCGGGTGCTACTGGAGAGGAAGCTCAACGAGATGGAGGAGGAGCTCAAGGTAATAATGAATTGCTTTTTTAGTGACAGATCGATTTAGAGCAATAGCAAATTTGATTGAAGGTTCGAGTTAGATAAGGTATTCATTTTGTGTGTGCTCCAAAGCTGCTGGCCTTCTCAGAGAATCTGGTCGATCAGGTAACACAAAATTTATTTCGAAAAGCAATACCTATGTATGTACAGTCTTCCGTGCGCATTTTCAATCTGCACATCTCGAAGCTCAAAACCTTGATTTTGCTCTCAAATTAAAAGACCCAAAAGTTTAGATATTTGATATATTTTTTCTCTATTTTATTTAAAAATTTCATTTCCTTTACTCTGCATATAGTACATAGAAGCAGTTTATTTGTTTCAATTTCATCGGGCACCGAAGGAAAAAACTACCTACGGAAAGCCCTTTATGTAGGTTCCTCACATCTCATTTACTGCCCTAGACTCCTCTTACTCGTAACATTGCCAGAAAACGATAAAGACCGTCTCTTAGTACTACTTCTACTACATTGTACTTGCAATTTATAGAAGTTTCTATACGATTGATAAAAGATAAGTATTACTAGGAGTATTACGCACCACAGAGTCTGGAGCAGCTGGAGAGCGAGAATTGTCGTCTGCGTTCTGAGCACCGATCGCTGACGCAGGTGGTGAGTAAA
>JAOXNJ010036662.1:0-13035 GCA_028566655.1 Metis holothuriae
GTAGTAGTAGTAAAAGTAGTAGTAGTAGTTGTATTAGTAGTAGTAGTTCTGATTGTGTTAGTATGTAGTAGTTATTGTGAGTGCAGTGAGCCGTGAAGCCTGTCTGACTGTCTTGTCGGAGCAGCCAGAGTCTTCCTGCGAAGCCACTCTCAACAGAAACTAACAGCGGGGTCACCCCCACAATGGCATTAAACAAAAAAGGCACATTTTTTAAGTAAATGTGCACATTTATGTGACTTTAATAAAAGTATTTTAAAATATTAGCTGTAAAATGTGTCTATTTACCTTGTTTGTTGTGAACATTGGTACTATACTGACTAGGTACATCAAAATCTTTTTTTTCTCTATTACTATACAATCATTTCATTACTGGGGCCGTAGCCAAAAGATTGAGTGGTGGTGTTAATGCTAAGCTCTGAGTTGAGGGCGGAGTCGAAGCACACTTGTATTTTGTGCCAGGGCTAAATGGAATGTAAACAATTTGCCGACACTAAAGTAGCCAAAAGCTTCCTTTTACCAATGTTTTAGTAGTATATGTACTAATAAGATCTGCATTTTGTGTAGATACACTACACAAAAACAATTCTTTAATACGTACTACCTTTAGTACAGATTTTTAGTACAGGATTTTAGTTACAGTGTGAGTGGGCTGTGGCTAGTTCGATCACGAGGCAGTCGTCACTCAAGTCGAGCTTAAGTGCATCAACATTCACACTTCTTTTATGCCAAGGCCACAAAAACCTCTAAAATCACGTACTTGCATCTTAACTCAGACTTTGTTACACCTCATTCACTGAGCATCTTACAAACAAGTTGTAGTTGAGATGCTGCCAGATAAGACCTCCTGGCTGGAGCTCCAACACTCATTTACTAGTCCCACTATTACAAGCATTATTTATATACAAGTCACTAAGATCTAAACATCTATGTGTATTTTAAAGCTCTTGTGGTGAATGTAAGAGTAGTTTTGGTGTTTAAAGTGCCACTGCACACTCTATCACACCCCTTTTTTGGGATTTTACACCCCACACAATATGCATAATTAGAGAAAATAAAGTCCATGAACATTCTTAAATTATTTCTTGAACTAATGAGCGGAGAGGGAGTTTGTTGAAATAAGAGTGCTGGAAGCTCCCATCATGAGATGTTGTAGCCTTGCAAGAGGGTGGGTATGTTCAACGTTCAAGGCATGATTGTCATGGTGATCGTCATGATGATGGTGTGAAGACCCCCTTTCCCTGTCGTCACGTGTGTGCACTGACTCGTCTCCGCCATTTTCGCCCACGTCGGTCGTTTGCAGAGCTCAGCTTTCCTTCTCATAAGGCCACCTCCCTCCAGGACTCTTACCATCTATCTGCAAGGACGAATATAAGATGAGGACCCTAGTTAGGTTGGAAGAGGTCGAAGAACCATCAAACAAACTGCCACTTACAAAAGCACTTCTTGGGGACATTGCAATGACTGACTCCACTTTAAAGTAGTTCTTGATGGAACTTAAGATTTGCTAATATATGCATTTATTGCCACACTAATGTATTTACTGCATATCACAAGTGCATTTCTATTGAACAATTCTTACTCTCCGCAGTGTGAACACCACCTTAAATAGGTAGGGTTTGTTCATACTGCCGTTCCACAAGCAGCTTTTATTTACCATTTATTTTTCTTCTTTTCTTCAAAGCACGACTTGTGCAGCTTCTGACAACTACCTTGGAGTTGTGTTTAGCAAAACTTTTTTGCTTCTTTGTTGTGCTGCTGATAGTGAGTTTCTTGCGACTCCTTCCTTCCTCGTCCAAGTAGGTACCTGTCTCAGCTACCTACTTCTTTTGTGCACCACTTTCATAGATAGAGGAAGAGTAGGCGTCCATTACCTCCCACGCCCTCTTCATTGGGATCCGGGGCCATAACCAAACAACTATTATATATTTTACTACACAACTCCTTATATGAACTTAATACTCTAGACTTGACTTATAACAAGAACATAAGGATTTAGCTCTGTTTCAGTGCTTTTTTATGGGTTAAAGCTCATCTCCCTGTCCTCCATGCCACTTTTGCATTATATGTAATTAGGGTAGAAGTTTATCTGACATCAGATCCAGACATTTTTGCAAACAAAATGTATTTGTTATTGGTCTATTTACTGTTTATTAGCAAAGAATTGCACTAAGTCTATGTATGTACATGGGTATGTCAAGATGGTTGGTTTCCTGGGCTTTTGTTGGTTCTGCGTCAACAGGATCGAGGGAGGGAAGAACTGCGTCAACACGACCGCAACAAATGCATTGCTCTACATAGTCCATTATACTACATTATTCTACTATACTCAAGTACAAAGTATTACATTGCTTTATTACTTTTACTAATAGAAGTTGCTTTATGTAGCTAGTGCTATTAGTAGTGGTGCAAGGGTTGAGAGAGTGGGTGGTTGGCTGACGTGACCTTTGACGGCTGTCACAAGCCGACCACACCACTTTTTTAGCTGCAGCAAACACAGCCTAAATAAACCTCTCTTTTCCTTACACTGCTACATACATTTAATAGCACATTTACTAAGAAAGTGTGTATTAAAGTATAACATACATGAGTATTAGTGGTTCATGTGGGTCATTGTAAGGGCTTGAAAGGGGAGCAAAAAGAACGTTGGTCGGACGTGTTCACTGGCGCCTGCTTTGTACCTAACAAGTAGTTGAAGGTTGTAAAATGTGTTTGACTGTAGTCAGTTTAACAAAGTGGATTGGCGGTGTCATTAGCCAAAAAAGGAGGGGAAAAGGGGGCTTTGAAAGGGGTCAAATCGATTGCCACACTACATAAAAGTACATAGGTATGTACTTATTTAGAAGATAATTTGTTATTCTTTGATATCTATTTATATATGTATAATGGGTCGAGAACTACATTGCTTTTCAATAAACCTACTAAATAGCAGCAGTAAATACAGAGGTACGTAATAAAGTAAGTAGAAAGAGTTGGTGGACGCCGGGAGTTGCCGCTAGATGGCGGCACTGCGCTTCGAATTGAGGAATGCGTCGAATACGAAGAAGTAGTAGTAGTAGAAGTTTCGTTCTTTTTCGTAATACGAACATTGTTGCTTTCGGTCTTCCTCGTTGTTGTCGTCGAGATTAGTTGTAGGTGGATTGGCAGCGTGTCTGGCATTCCGACAGCAGGAGCCCGGTCAGCTGACAATAGATTCCTAAGAGTTAGCCAGCTTCCTGTGGTCAAAGAGCTGCACCTCGCAACCTTGCTCTAGCACAAAAAAAGGTGGACTTTTTTAGTCCGAAATGATCACCTTCCATTGATCTCTTCCAATCGACCCTATGTACAATCCCTCTTTTTCCTACTCACATTTTTACTTTTGGCCCTCCACAGTAGCTATCCAAGATTCATTACTGGAGCTCACTAAATACTATTTAATACATATATGTAAAAAGGTAGTAGTGTACTTCGTATACTAAAAAAACTCTTTTTTTACGTCTTTTTAACTACACAGTACGTAGGTGCTACAGCACAAACTTGAAGGTAAGTAGTAGCTTTGAAGTGTTTGAGAAGCTAGGACTACGTAGGTACAGTAAGACTTTTGGCTCCTACTTTTTCAGATGAAAGTCTTAAGTCCAGTAGACTAATGTGCCTCAGGGCCAAAGTGGCCCTCTCACTCTCTTTATTTTATTACAACAAAGTACTAAATCTAACATTGAAGTTGAGCATTTTCTACTACTTTTTGGTGAAGAACTTGTTTCCAACTCTCCTCTCCTTTTGAGGCCAAAAAACACACTGATATACTATCTGTAACAGACCTTTTTTTACTGACATTTCCAGTTTGCTACAATAACGAAGACAGAGCAAGCTAGTAATGGTCTTAAGAGACGAACACTGTAAACAGGCTTGAATGGGGCCTGGGCTGGAACAAACACATAAAGTAGTAGTAGTCTAATAGACTTTAGACTAGAGCTGCAGTAGTAGTTGTTGTAGAAGTAGTCACAACTTTGGTCTACATCACCGTCTACTACAAAAGATTAGTTGTAAAGGAGCTTTAAGAGGTTAGTCTGATATTGCCTTTGTGCTGGTGTGTCTCCTGTTTCTTGCAGATTGCGGCTAGGCTGCCTCTCCATCCGAAGTGTGAGTGTGGTCAGCCAACACGTGGCACCACACTTGATGGCCAAATCCCGTCCAAGGGCACACAAAAAAAGTCGTGCCATGGAAAACACACCCTAAGTCAAATTCAAGGGTGCAAACACCGCCTTAAAGCACGTTAAAATAGTACCTGCCTACATAGTTAGTCAAAGAAAAGATCATTTGTATTTATTTACCTACTTTCCAGAGGTAGGAGATATTGGTGGAGGTGATTTGCCAAAAGCTGAACAACCTTCACTGCAATCTACATTACTTCCAATATGCTTTACTCTTTACGTAGTGCGTTACGACCGCTAATTGAATTGCCGGACTCACTCACTCCAGACAACCAGCCGTACGTATAACCAATATTACTGCATCCATTAATGTATACCATACTCCATTTATACTCGTACCATACTACATATTGCAATATTGTATATAGAAGAAGAAAAATAATAATAAAATGTGTGGCTACAACAAAGGAACAAGCCGTTTCTGTTGAGAGGGAGAGATGCTAAATCCTCAGCTTCTGTTCCGCTTCACTGCTGACGCTTGCCTGCTCTCTCTCTAAATCACTATTGCACTATTTAGAAAACATTAGACCGATTGTAGTATACCGATTGTAGTGTATCGATTGTATTGGCACCAGCTTCGATCGATGGAGCGTGTTATTGATCAACACGTTAGCAGAAGCGCCCTGGGGGGCCGGTCTAATGGCGACAAAACGACAAGAAACAAAAACCATGTACAGTAGCTATAACAAGCACTAGCTACGACTATTACTAACTACTTTTGTACTACTTTTGTACTACTTTAGTTATTAATGCTTTTCTATGACCATTTTTGTTTTAATGCTTCTTCTTCTGCTTCTTGTTAATAGTACTTATTACTTTATGTTTATTATTATTTAGAAAGACGAGTAGATATAGTAGTAAATAATGGAGTCATGGTGCTTTTTAATGATGTCGACTTCATTCATAGCCATAATACGAGTATGTAATATTGCATCAATATTGCGATCTGACTAGAGCATAAAGCTGGATTGGCAGATGTTCTCTTAGTACCTACTACTAGATTTCTCTCTCCATTATTATACAGTATTGTGTCTATTTTTACTTTATTAGCACTAATATTCTTCTTTTTTAGCACGAATGCTCTATTGTTATGCTGAAAAAATGTTCTATTATTATTGTAATGCTCTGTTACGAGGAGTATTAAACTTATTATCATAAGATTCCTTTTACCCATTTTCCTCTTAACTTTTATTATCAATTTAGTCATCATTGCTCACAACTACGTACGTACAATTATTTAGAATCCAAGTAGAATGCAGGCAAGTAAAAGTATGGCATTACTTGACTGCTAATCGATCTGCATAACTCCCTTAATCGATCTCTGATTCCACTCACCACAAGAAGGAAGCACTATTAAGTAAGTACATATCATTGTGTGTGGCCAGAAGTCACTCATTTGCATCCATTTGTTCAAACAATGATGGCTCCAGGCCGTCTTTCTTAGGCCCTCAGGCCCATCCATCCATTCGTCACGCACACATTCTCTCTCTCAGGCCAATCAATGCTCACAACTCATATTTATGTAGTGCTTGATCTCGTATTTATGAACTCACATATACCTAAACAATTTAAGTTCTTTTTATTCGACTTTCATTTCAAAAGGCAGAAATGAGATCAGAGGCAACAAAAAACTCATAAAGTCATAATAATGACGACTGCTGCTACCAAAGACACGTTGGTACTCGTACTTCAATGGAAGCTGTTAATATTGTCTACTTATTTATGTTTGTACAAAAGAAATGTGGGTGGGGGCCCGTTTATGAAGTCTTTGTGTATTTTTTCAAAGGTACCAAAGATCTTAAAAGCACGCCATTATGTATAAGGTTTAGTACATCAACAATCCTTATAAGTGCTTAAAAGAAGAGAAGTTGAGTAGAAGAAGCACCGGTTGGCTCAATATAAAGAAAAGTAGAATAAGTATTGTAGTAATAATAATAAGTAGTAATAAAAGTGGTAAGTAAATAGAGGGGCTGCGGGCAAGTCCTGAGGGAAGTGAGTGGGTTGGTAGTTTGAGAGTGAGAGCAGAGCACAAAGTTTTCCATTTCTGACGCCAAAAACGAAGAAAAGAACGACTTATGTAGCTAGCTGCTTTCTAGATCTCAATAAAAAGTCTTTGTTGTTATACTCGTTTCTTGCAGACTCTTTGTTGTAGCAGCAGTCGTTTTGGCCCCCCCAAAAAGAAGAAAGTCGTCCTCCTGCTTCACAAACTTACAACTGTCGCTCTAAACAGCATCATTGTTGTTGTTAAGAGATAACAGTGAGACTTGGAGTGCACAAAGAATGGTTAGAGCTGGCGTCGGATGCGACAGCCAGACCGACTGACAGACAGAGCGACAGCAAAGCCCTCAGGCATTATAGGGATTCAATACTACATTTACTATTATTTATTTATTCCTTATATATATGTATGTATAATGTGAAATATATGTATGTACAATGTCTGTTTGAAAGTCTTATCCCCTGCATGAGCCTGCTTTTAGTGCTTGTCGTCGCCCCAGTAACATCTCTGAGAGGATTTATACATAAATACGCAATGTACAGTAGGTACCACAGTGTTCAGCAGATTCGCCAATATAATAACATTCTTCCATTAAGAGTGTCCTAATAATAATAAAGTATTACATATATTGAATGTAGTGTGTGGCTTTCTACTATAGGGGAGTTGTTGTGTGAGCTCTTCGCTTTGTGGTTGTGGCAGCCATCTCCATCCTGCAATAGCTCCCTGCTCCTCCTTTAGTACCTTACTACACAAGTTCTACATAAATGGAAGCAATAATACTTGTGTTATATAGAAAGTATACAGTGAATGTGTGGGCTTTCTCTCTGCAGATGCTTTGCTCTCTGAGCACACACTCACATCTCGGGCAAGGAACACTTATATGGAGAGGAGTGTTGCCTCAAGTACTTACTTGTGTAACAGGACTTTGCTATAGGAGCTTTGTAATGCCAATGTGGGCCGACCTGCATTAGAGGAAATGTAGCTGACTGCGGAAACTTACTTCAACTACATATACTAGTAGTAAGTGTGTCACTCTGGTCGATCTTTCGGCATAGCTTCCTCTCAGGGATGGCACAAGAAAACGCTCTCAGGGGAAGGAACGACTTTGGACAACTTTGGACAACTGACACGCAACAAAAAAGGAGTTCGAAGGATCTCAACCACTATGTACTACATATTTACAACAATCATCATAGCAGAATTTTGCTCTATTAATGCACAAATTTGGACATTTACCACAATTGTTCTACACAAAGATTTGTTGTGCTCTACCTATGTACGTACTCGTGCATTATCTTGGCTCGAAGAAGTAGCAATGTCCGTTTGTTTGTGTGTCCGTGTGTGTCGGCGTCATGAGAATTTATGAGTCTGCAGACAGTTGCCCCTGTGGCCGAGGCCAGACAACAACAACGGCATCACTGAACATTGCAGATGCTTAATACGAAATATAGTGCAGAATTTCCTCTTTTTTTCCTTTTTTAAGGCTGTCTCAGTAAATATGTACCTAAGACCGGTAAAGACTGAGTGAAGAGTGGGTATTAGACGTTTATTGGGGGGAGCTGTCGCGATCCATTTCTGTAAAGGTCACCTCTAGCTACATTGCGAAAAAAGAGACCAAAAGAGGCCTAAAATCACTTTTGTGTATTTGTTGTTGTTGTGCAGAATTTTTGCATTAATACGTTTATCTGCTTGCAAAAGTAAATATATTTTCTATTTTTTCTGCAACAAAAAGTCGCACTTTTTTAAAGGTCTCTTGTTTCTTTCTTTTTTATGAAATTAAAGCTTGTATTGAAAAATTGTGTTTAGTAGTAGAAAGACACACAAACTTCATTCCATATGAATGAGCAACTTGTCCAACTAACAATGTACATTTGTTAATAGATTACATACTTTCTCTCATTATTGATTGCTCCACAAAAGCTTTCTAATCGACCGCTTAATAAACAACTCTTTGTTGTTGTCATGTTGCAAAAAAACGCCAATTTGCAACAAACATTACAAAAAAAGACTAAATACTAGTAATATGTAAGTATTGAACTTCGTCTCCAGACTCCAACCTTTAATAGGTAACTATATAGGCAACTTCTTTTTTTGCACATAGGTAGTCAGTTTGTTAAGCACTTTCTTTCTTTTTTGGCAAGTCGGTCTGTTTAGGTCGAATAACGCAATTTACTTACACAAAAACGCAACTTCTATATATTATATATAAAGGTACAGTGTTTGTTGCTGAGCAAGTTGTGTCTGGGGCTGGCATCAGCTTTCCTTCCCCTCTTAATAGGCATCACCAAACGACGCAGAGAGAGAGAGAGAGGCCAACAAGGTGGCTGCCTCAATACAACACCAACTTTATTTAATGATCCATTTAACAAAACACTACACAAAAGACACATACACTACTACTTAATACATACAATAGCAGTAAATAGAGTAAATAGAGTATATATTGAAGGTCCCTTGGGAGTGCATCCCAGCGTGCTACTTGGCTCTGTATTCCCTCCCTCCCTCTCTCCATTGTGGCCACATGCCTCTGTCAGATCTTTGTAGAGAGCTCTATTTATTGCAAATACAACCACCTTCATACAACTTTGTCTTCTGCACACTTTTACTGTACACTTTACTAAATGGAATGGTGGAATGAAGGACATTAGGGGAAAGGGAACGTACTAACACGTGTCTGGAATGGAAACGCAAATGCGAGATAGACCTACAAAACGAGTAGCTACACAAAATGTTTTCTAGCAAAATGCCAGCACAAAAAGGACGTAAAGCAAGTAAGCACTTGTAGACACACACAGTATGTAGGATAAGATACACCTACATATTGGATTGAGAGGAAAGCTTTATCTACATTCCTTCCTTACCTTTAGTACAAGTTATTCTATCTTTGTAGCTAGCTACTAGAAAGCATTCTGGGACGGCCTTACTTCTCTGTTTAGTGGCTGTTCTCCTTTATAGATGCTGTTTACCCCATGGCCATCTTTAGATACTCCTACCTATAACAATGTAGTGACAATGTAGCAATATTAGTAGTAGTATATGTAGTAGAAGGAGAAAGACTATTGGGGATCGTTGCCCCATCAGAGCAAGAAGGAAGGTTTCTTGGCAAGTAAACCTGATGTAGCAGAACATTACTGCTAACATATAAGATAAGTAGGTACATGTAGTACATAGAACATTACTACATATTATACCTAGGTAGAATGTACTGTAGTAGAAGATTATTACATAGAATGTGTCTACTGTCAACATACTAGAATGTGTGAGTAGTAAGAGATTGTTTGGTAGGACCCTAAAGGTTGAGTGCGTGACAAGGGACACATGTAAGAAGAAGAAGCTTTCTTTCTTTCTTTCTTTCTTTCTTCTTCTTTATTGGGTTTTGGGTTTTTTGGGGGGGTTGGTGGTCCTAGATTCTGATCCATTTCTGCCAGGATGACGAGCTCAAATGTCGTCCTGACTGAGATGAGTGTCGAAGGGATGGATCCTTACAATCTTGTCTTCTGCTGCTGTATATAAATGCGAAGCTCTGTAGGTAGAGATTGCGTGGCTCGACCTTAGCTCAACCTCATATAAGCCCCGCTGTTAGACAGCCTCTGCTCCCATGGGAGTAAAGGAGCCAGCTCTATTGGGGCCACACACTACACAACTTCTCTCTTTATGTAAGGAATTGTGTAGTAAGGAATATGGAGTGCTTTCTCGTCTTGGCCCTCTTCCCTAAGGACACTCACTCTCCTGACCAACACAATACGCTTGTTCCCCATTCCACACATTACTAGTCATGTCCTTATACGTATAGCAAAGTTTGCAAGTAGTACATACTCGTATATGTAGTGACTGATTGTGTGTGTGTCGCCTTGTTAGCTATTCATAAAGCAATTTTGACGCCCAATGGCCCCGGGGCTGACCTGTACTCTTATTCATTGTCCTATATATAAAGTCTTATTTGTTGCCCCTTATTATAAGGTGTTTATTATAAGGTCTATTTCTACATACGAGTATATTCTCTCTTTCTCACCCAATAATCATGGAGTATTGAGAGCTTAATCAGTGTTTGTTTGGACCACGCTCATTCTTGCTTTTGGATCATCGACAATCCTGCTAATAGCCGTGACTGCAATCACCTTAAATGTACTAAATAGATGTACTTATTTAAATGACTTAGATCTAGTGTCATTATTGTAATAGAGATATTCTTTTAGTCGAAAAAAAGGCGTTTTTTCATTGTTGGCTTCGACATTTTCCCTTTATTTGGTCTCGTCATCCTCCTTTTGTCCTCATCTCCATTTTTGACAGCTGCCACGACATATGCGTTCTTTTGTATAGGGAATGGCGTCGATAATCGAGGTTGGGTGTTTTGCTGTTCCTATTTAGGTACAATCATTCGACTTTCTATCCTTTTACTCTGGCAAATGTGTTGTGGACTGTATAATGGTTGTCTTTATTCAAGATTGGCTAAATTCGGCAGGGTTTTGTTTACACGCTTTGAATGGATTACTCGAATTGATTGCTTAACGGACTCTTTGGTTGATTGGATAACTTTTTTATAGGCATTAATAAATGAATTGATTTGTGATTAATTGATTGATTGATTAGTTAATTGAATTATAAATTAATTGATAAGTTAATTCATTTGTTGATTTCTGGCTCACCTGATTCACCTTAACACTCAATCAACCAGACTTTGATCCTCAAAAAAAGTGTTTTATAAACAAAACCAAAAATCTACTTTACCCTATTTACGTTTTGCCATTCTCACATACTGTACTTTAGATATAAGTAGTATATAATGTTTGGAGAACGATGAATTTATATTGTGACTGGCCCTTCTTAATGTCATTCCGTGTTGTTGTTGTTCACGTCCCTTGTTGGCTGGCATTGACTACATAAGTGGCTTTGGAAGAACCAAAGGAAACTACGTCTATAGTCACATTGTGTAGTGGTTGGCGGACTGAGATTAGCCGAGAGATTAGAGCTTCTCTCCTGCACTCGACACGCACACCAATGCTGCCACACACACACAATCACGACTACAACGACTACTACAACTTCTACTGCTCACAATGGCTACTCATGTTTAGACTACAAGTGCTGCTACTACTACTACATTTTACTTTTCTACTACTACTACTACTGCTACTACTACTACTACTACTACTACTACTACTACTACTACTTCTATTACTACTACTACTACTACTACTACTGGTACTTCTACTGCTACTACTACTACTACTGGTACTTCTACTGCTGCTACTTCTACTACTACTACTACTACTACTACTACTACTACTACTACTACTATGGCAACAACAACTTACCACTACTGCTACTACTACTGCTACTCCTACATCTACTGCTACTACTGCTGCCACTACAACTGATACTACTACTGCTGCCACTACAACTGATACTACTACTACTGCTTCCACTACAACTGATACTACTACTACTACTACTATAGCAACAACAACTTACCACTACTGCTACTCCTACATCTACTGCTACTACTGCTTCCACTACAACTGATACTGTACTACTACTACTGCTACTACTTCTATAGCTTCTACTTGTACTTCTACTTCAATAGATACTTCTTCTAGTCAAAGGATGGAGCCCCAACTTTGACTGCAGGCAAGGTGAGTGAGTCCTTAGTCCTCTCCAGCAGCAGCTACTTCCATATGACTCCAACTTTTGGGCTACAATAGAAGAAGTATTAGACTAGAATATTGTAGTAAGTAGTGACTACTATTACTTTCTTGTTGTCGTTTCACTCTTACTCTTCCCCAGGGATCGCACCAAAGTGCGAGTTGCTGTCAAGCGAGCAACAAAGAAAGCATTAGTACCACAACTTTTCACTTTAATACTACTAGCTTTTTATTTCAATTTTTTTAGTATTTTTTACATCTACAGATGATTCATTGTAGTATGTAATGTTAACTGGTAATAATGTATTAGTATTATTACATGTATTAATGTAGTAAATATCAATTGAGAATATGATGAAGGGGATGTGTGCTCTTATTGCCTCCCTTGTTACCACATTGATGTAATAATAGAGTAAATGGATGCTGTGCGTGACGAGCCCCTCGTCCCCCTAATGACATGTGCCAACGACTCTCAGCTATTTTTATGGCACCACAACAAACCATGCACGTACTACACATTTAGAGTCAATATTATGTACTACAGAATATACAAATAAATAGTACACATATTGCTGCTCATCTTATGCAGTGCATAAAAGTACCTAGTATTAATGTGCTTTAGGCAAAGAATGAAGCATTTTTTGTAGTACATATGGACACTAAAAAAGGCATTAAATAAAGCACATTGTACTAATGAAAGGCAATGCGGCCACTAAATATGCTAGAATAAGTCAATAGCGTAAAATTGCATTAATTACATGTAAATTAAAACATTAATTGCATGATATCGTAAATATCATTATTTTTCAAAAATTAATATCAAAAGAAGTTAATGATTCCTTAATTTGCCTTTGCAGTTTTCTTCGAGCCAGTCGGAGTCGTCGGCGTCGGCGTCGGCGACGGACAGCCGGTACGACCTGGACGCCTCGAACGTGAACAACGAGGACGCGTTGTCCTCCAGCTCGAGCGACGTGTCCTCGCCCTCCTCGCCGCCCCCCTCCTCCATGCAGGGCCCCAACGAGATGTGCACCATGACCGAGGCCGACCAGCTCGGACCCTGCGAACCCGGCACCGCGGTCAGACTGCAGGGACTGGCATGGCAGGAAACCGACAAAGGTACCCAAAAAATGCTAATTAGCCTAACATATTCATTTTTAATGACTTAATGACCTTTAATCACCCTTAATTAACCCTTTCACACTATAAT
>JAOXNJ010036772.1:0-13031 GCA_028566655.1 Metis holothuriae
AGCAAATGTCCCAATAAAACATGCACCAAGACCCTAAAGAAGAACCTTTAGATAAGACATTATAATACTTATCAGTAAAAGCACTTCACAGTAACTGACTGTTAACATAACAGTATATTGTACCTATTGTATATGTATTGTGATGAGAGGATGAGAAGCGAATGTGAAAGCTTGTCCTCGATCTCTTCGCGACTGACCGGCAAATTCTCTCTCCATGGGGACGCTGACTTCTCTCAAGTCTCTCGTTCAGATCACATTTGACAACTGCTGTCACCAATAAGACAATTCCCATAATATTCACAACTTCAAAGTACAAAAGAAACTTCTTTAGAACAAGGCTAATGATCTTTAGCTTTTTCCATATATGTGACAAGAAAAAGTGATAAAAATGCGTATACTTAATGTGCAATATGGCCAGAGAGAGCCTTATAATTGGGTTTTGGAGTTTTTAACGTGGATGTAAATAAAAAGATTGTGTGGGAAGAAGCTCAATATAGATGTCAATAGGAGATATGCAAACATTTCACTAGAACCGACCAGCTTTTATGTAGTAACGACATCCACTTTTGAAATTGGGTTGAAAAAGCTCTCTCTCAATAAGCTTGGGGTCCTTCGCAAGGCAGCGCTGATAAGATAAGAGTGCAAAAGCGTCGCTCGATCGCTTTTACGAGCACACCAACCCAAAAAAGCTCACATTTTTTTCCAAATCCACTTAGTTCTTTACTACAATTATTAGTTAGTAAATCGTTGCTGTTGTTAAAACAGCTAGCTTTCTTTGAGCATCAATTAGAGCATTTGAATTCTTTTCTCGCCTTTACTTCCGTTCCCAACGCATACAGAATAAGAGTTGTTGCTTTCGCTCTTATACTTCGAAAACTTCTGATACACATATAAGCTCTTAATTCTGGTCTTAATAACTTATACTTCAATTGCTTCCTCATGAAGTTGTTGTTGGCGCTCATCCTCGCCCTGAACTCCGTCAGGGCCGAGGAGGAGCGCGTCGTCTTCGTCGGCGACGACAACAGCGAGGACGTCTTGCTGCAGTGCCAGGGCGACGATTTGCCCGACGAATGTCGATTCTACAGGTTCTTTCAAAATTTGACCTTGTTTAATTCATAAATTAAGTTTTCATCTCTTTTTTACCAATATTTAATATGATAACAGGCCAGATGGATTGAGAGTGTGCAGTGAGGAGGACGAGGACAAGGAGAGTAGCAGCTTCTTCTTCGGCGGCTTCGACGACAACGAGGACGAGCCCTGCGTCCACGATCCCGACGTTCTAATCATGGCATATTAAATATTTAAAATTTTTATATAAAATATTATTAATGAGTACATCTGAATTACCTTAAATTGAATTGAATTACTTTTTAGCCGTTGTCAGATGTTTGCGAGGCCAAGTTGCTCAGGTTCAGGGAGGAGTTGCACATGGGGCAGTGGACGTGCTCGTCGTTGGTGTGGGGCGAGCCGAGCTCCACGTTGATCACGCTGAAGTCGTTGTCGTCGGTCGTCAAGACGGCCAGCATCGAATTTGTCGATGTCTGGGGCGAAATTACGTTAAGAACCGACGTTGAAACGACATTTTCCTGTGCAATCTTCTCGGATGAGCAACAATTAACAACCAAACCTTCTTTCAAGCTTGATTGGACTCTAAACGATGATCTTGTCAAGAGAAGCAGTGAGTATAGATTGGGCCAACTTTACTTGGGGCCCAATCGATGGGTTCAGAGCTTCAGAATAACGCCGAAACTGAGAAATGACGGTCAAATATTGAGATGTTCCATTCAAGGAACGGAAAAGGCGGATGAGATTGAGCTCAGACTCATTCATGTCGAAGAGATTCAACCACGTGAGACTAAAATCCAACTGCTAATTTCAAAAAATGTCGAAAAATCACTCAATTGTGAGTCAAACTTTTTTGATCAATCAATTATCTATCAATTACAGAGACATGGGACTTGATAACTGGAGAGACAGCAGTCATAACAAAGAGTGTAGACGTCTATCCCGACGTGTCCAAGGCCGAGTGGGAGATCAGGATGAACGGGAACAACGAAATCATACGGATTGAGGCCGGCGACAAAAATGGCAACTTCAGCTCTAGCCAACTCATTAACGAAGATGTTAATGAGAAGCAGAAGAAGAAAAGAATGAGAATAGAGCTCAACATCGATGCAGTACCTCCACAAATGCAGGAAGTGAGTGAACAATTCGCTATATATAAATTCCATACATTTTATTCATAAAAAATCACTCTTTTTAAACAAATTTTCTCGTAACCAAAAACCTGGACCTGTACTCTTACCCATTTGACTCTATGGATATGTGTTAAATCACGGTCCGTGGTCAAATCAACATTGCACTGCATCCTTCAATCAATCTAAGTATTGCATTCTCTACCAGGATGCGGAAGAAGGGCAAGAAATCAGAAAAGGGTTGGAATTGCAAAAGTTTATGTTATTGGTATCCCACCGCTTTAAAGGCCGAGATTGCGTAACCTAGTTGGTACCGATAAAAGAAATTTATAAGAATAAGAATTTATTTTTGTTTTTGTTGGAAAAAAAAATTAGGTCAAGTTGGTCAGGGACCGATTGTAATTGTCAGGGATATGGATTGTGTCTGGCTAGTAGAATTTGCAACCACTCCATTGGAAGTAGCAACCAGAGGTGGTGACCAATCGGCTGCTGCTCCCCTCGCAGTTCCTGCCGACCATCGTGTTCCTGAACTTGGGCGAGTTGGCGGCGTTGTAGGAGGGGACTCCCTCAAGCTGAAATTTTGGCAACGAGATTAGCTGCGTAGGTTAAACATCACTTTTTGGCAAGGAGCCATCAAATATTTTTACAACATGGCTTCTTTTTTGGTATTTTTTACGTACTAGCAACGATTCTGCTCGAAATGAGTTGACAATCATCGTGGACTTATTTCTCATAGAATTGAAAACAAACCAATAAATACACTGGTAACACTTTAACTACAGACTCTTAGTCCGTAACAGTAATGAACGTTGCGAATGAAGCATTAAATCGTCTGATGGATCGCCTTCAATGCCAAAATTTTAACCGATTTTATTACATAGAAAGTAACTATTATTAAGCCCAAAACAACTAACGTAATCCCTCATTGCAATACGTATGGAAAGGCGAATTCAATTCTCCTATTTAAAATAAAGAGTTTGCTCTTTTTACTAGATAAATCTACATCTCATCGTAAGGGACGAATCAATCTTGTTACCCACAAAAATCTCCCTCAAATCACTTCCACCCTTATCAACGACAACAGCAAAACCCATTTCGACGTCCACAACAACGAGTTCGTTATCAAGTTCGCTTTTATTGGTGGCTCTTTTGGCTGTCGTCATTCTGCTTTGTTGTCTGTTCTTCGTCTGCCGCCTGATGTGCGGCGCCAGCGACGACAACGACGAGCCCAAGGAGGACAACGAGGCCAAGGAGAAGCTCGTCAACAACAACAACAACAACAACAACATGGACAAGATGAGCAAGGACGTGTTCGTGGAGGTGGCCTTGGACGAGGCCGACAGGGCCAAGGTGGACGAGCACGACGCCATCCGCAAACTCGTGCTCAAACTGGACAACAACGACGATAATGAAGGAAACAAAAAGGAGGGCGATAATAAAGAAAATACCAAAGAGAACGAGAACATTAAGGATGAAAAGGATAAGGAAAAAAGGAGAGACGAGGAGATTGACATGGATGAAGGGGCGTCGCCGAAGCGAAATGGCTCCATTGGCTCCAATTTGTAAATACGATTTCGTTATAACTTAAGTTTATTTGCAAAATAATCATATTTTTAGTATATTTTGATCAAAAATTATGAAAAAATTTGAAATTTATGGCAGTAGTTCGAATTCGAGTCCCTTGAAGTCGCCGTCGCTGGTCAAGGAGGCTCAGAGAAGTCGGGAGGAGAAGGACGACGATACCAAACAAGATTTGCCCAAGGTAATTTTTACAGATTTAAAAAAATCTTACAATAAAACTTAATTAGTAACATTAAAATTCATTCAATTTATAAAAATATTCTATATATTTGAAGGATTGGAAGTCGAACCCCATTTATGAGGGCGAAAGTAACAATGACACCGAGACGACCCCCAAAAATTTCGTTGCTCATCCAACCGTAATACAATATTAAAGTCATCTTTCTGTTACAAAATTACATAGTATTTTAATGTAAATTACAATTTTTGACAATTTCGTCTTTTTCTTGTGTATTTTTTATTAGTCTGACCTAAACCACTCTCGATTGCTGGAGCAAGTGGATCGCATTCTGGACGAGGTGCGCTCAATAGGAAACCAGGGCGAAGCACAAGAACATCACAATAATCTTCATTAAATCAAAAATATGAATAAACAATCCTCTTTTTTAGAAAATTACGAGGCCAATCAAATAGGTTAGTTTGAATTTTGCTCAAAAAACAACGATTTTTAGTGAAATAATCTTGTCTCCTTCTCTCTCTTTCCCCGAAGTTGTCTCCCTGTCTTGGATCTCTCTGAGGAAATTTGCTGTTCAACGCGTTAGTGAGAATAAAGTTTCGCAACAAGCTCAGCTCCTATGTTATGACCTTTAACAAAAAAGTAATGATCCAAAGTATGTACAGAATTGATTAATATGTGAACAGCCTGAAGGAACTGAAGCTTATGTAGTTTATTGTCCAGCACTAAGAGAAGTAAGTGTATTATTTTACGAAATGTGTCGGCCAAAGTGGGCCAGTTGTACAATGTAAGACTTCCTTGGTAACAATTACAGCATCCATGATGGAAGGAATTCTGTTCTTTGGGGACCAAAGCATTTCCAAGAAAGAGAGCTGCACTCTTGCACAACGAACTGGGCTCAATATTACTTATAAAACGGTTCTTTACTTACAATACTGGGAGAACAGAAAGAGCCTCTTTCTCTAGTCAAATAATCCTCTAATTTCATAAAAGTAGTCATAGAAGTAATTGCAGTAATAGAGTATAGTAAAAATAATAGTTTTTAGCTGCTTGCACTCTCCCCGATGAGTTTTGCCTTGCTTGACAGAGGTTATCTAAATAGGGGATGATGAGTCAGGCCAGCTTTTAACCACATTATCAAGTCCTGCTACATTTCCTGAGCAAAACGTTCTCTATTGGACAACAAGAGGAAAATAATTGGTTTTTACATTAAGTCTTGTGAGAATAATATTTTCTGTTAGAAAGGCTGTTATTTCTGAAAAACGAGGCATTAGAGAAGAAGATTGGAAGAGGACATTAATGAGGAGAGGAATCACACTTCAAATGTCTCTTTTGTGGCCCAGGATGGTTTTGAAATCTGAGAGTCCTATGTTGCTTCTTTACTTCGATTGATTTGATTAATTGATTGATTAAGGGTGACTCTCAATCGCCCTTCTTATTCAACTCTTTTCATTGTGTATAAGTGTAAAAGTAGTTGTAATAAACAACAGATACGAGTATGTTTATTTAAGGAAGCCAATAAAGTATACCAAACAAATATTTTGTATTTTGTGACTGCATAATGTCAGAGCAGCCACATAAGAGACTGATTTGATGCCTGATTAAATTAGGTAAGGGCCTTGGAAGGAAGCCTTAGCAATGGCTTGAGGCCAACAAGGATTATTTGGACACAATATAGGTAGATTTTGTGACCCTATCAGAGCCTACACATCTTTCTTGTGAAGAATTCATTGGAAGGCCTTGACAATTCTTCTTAATGTAGGAATAGAATGTTGAAGGAGATTGTGTTTTGGACTGACTCCTCATTCCAGCTGTTGTCGTGCCTGAAGCCATTAGGCCTGAAACAGCTGCCTGATTAGCTGTTGCTTCAACATACTGCTGCGCAAAAAACAGGCAACTAACTTTGATGGGACCCCAGGCAGCCACAGTCACTTCTATGTACATTGTCTCCTTTTGGGTACTCACACATTCCATGTATTTGATAGGAGGCAAGCGTGTAGTCAGCCCGTTTGTTTTGTGAATAGGGCCCTAAACAAAAGTATATGTAGTGCATGCAAATGAATGAGTGAATAAAGCAAAATGAATTTCATTACATATATGATTGTATAAAAAGAGCTTTAACGTTTATGAGTTCAAAAATGAATTTCAAGTGGGGCTTTCGCATATTTTTATTGCCTTGGCTTTCAAGCTGGGTCTGGCAATCGGCCAAGAGTGATGAATGACAAGAAACAATATACAAATAAGTAAGTACTGAAACTTTAGTACTGTACTTTAGTGGCGTTCCAAGGCCATTTGACAGACTTTTTTTTCAAATTGTTTATGCCCAAACAGAGAGACAGGCGAGCTCTCCAGTTACTTTTGTGCAGATAACAGTAAGGTAACACCTCTTTTTCTTCACTCTTTAGATCCTATAAATGATACAAAAAAAGCATTAGCACTAATGAAAAATTGTTGAAATTGCCGGTTTGAGTGCTTGGTCACGTGTCAACGCAATGAAGTCTGCATGCATGTCAAATGAGCGTCCTCTCTATTCAGGGCCTTCATTAGAGCAGTTCTATGTGCACTGCTTCTTAGTGCTGGACTATATCGGTGGTTAGGTGATAGGAATGCACTGTTTATCTGGGTCGAAACACCATAACACTTGAAATTCTGATCGTCGTCAATCGTCATTCAAAGTCAAACAAAATCGTACACTTCGTTGAGTGGCACGAAAACAAACGATACGAGTATGCACGTAGAAAACAGCACAAGTGTAGGTAAATATTTGATTTGAAAGCACTTCATTGCACAACACTTGCTCAAATGAACTCAAAAACACGTGTCAGCAGGCCACTTCAACCTTATGATGCAACAGTGGAATTGTGAGCACTATCGAACGCCCCATTCAGCGCGACTGGGTTGGGCGCGCGACATTTTCTGGCGCTTGCGCGACATTTTCTGGCGCTTTTTTGGTACTTTTCAAGACGTTTTTGCTGGCTCGGCTCGCGCCGCGCCCCGCGCGCGACAGCTGCCGCAGCTGCTGTTGCCGTCGGTTGGCGAGCGACGGCCTTGGGCGTGACTCACTCATTCGAGCAGCAGCAACGGCGCCGTCAACGAGGCCAAGCACTACATACAGACGAGCTCCACAATTTGTTCGTGCACAAACAAACCCCGATAAGAGACGCGTCTGGTCAACATCAGCGAGCACCTGGAGATCGCCGTCAATCCGCCCCACTTCCAGCCTCGTTCCACGTGCATTCATTACAGGTCCTCGTGCGATGTCGGACGTGGTCGGCTTCTCTCGAAGATAGCAGTGCGTTTCGTGCAGTAGCAGTTCGTGTTGATTGATAGCAATGGGAGAGGAGGAGTCGGTGTTGAGCGCGTCGCCCAGCTCGCGCGGGCACGTGACGTGCCCGACGCGCACGCACAGCCGCGAGTCGAGCGGCGCCAGCAGCGTCGTCAAGTTCGTGGCGGCCAGCAAGGGCGGCGGCAACGGCCACACCAGGAACTTCAGCGAGGACAGTCACGTGGTCATCCTGACGGCCAGCGAGGACCTCAGCGACGACAACGACAACGTCGAGCCCCTCGAAAACGACCCCGACGTCACCGTCGTCCACGACGAGAACGACAACACGTACGTTTTACCGTGTGTTCTTAATATTGTGGATTGAATGCTATTTGATTCGTTTTAAGAAAGACCTACTCTTATGTGTAGCTCTCATTTCTTGTGGGTCACAACCTCGAATTTCACGTGGTTAGCACAAGTATGTAGGGCTCTCTCCTCACCCCATTAATCTCTATGGCTTGGCCAGGTCATGTAGGAGGGACGTAGCCTTGTTTTTTTTGACGCGAGATAAGTACTTATGATGGGAAAATGCTTTCGGATTGCATGATTATTTTGATCGAACCGTGATGTTTCCTTATTATTATAGGTGGCAGTGCACAAACCTTGACCGAATTGTGGGTGTTGCGGTTAAGGGACAAGTTGAACGACAATATGCAACTGTGGTGAACTTTTGACAGCTGTCATTTCTCTTTATTGCATATAGCATTGGGAGTAAACAACATTTGTTACAAGTTGCTTCTGCAATGCCTTCACGTCGCACGTGTAGTTTCTCACAATTGTTGAAAGAGTCCTTCTGGCTCCTCCTTCGTCGCCTTATCATACATCTTTACAAGCGAAGGAGGAAGTTTTGACTGTGTACATATATACCTAAATGACTCAATGATTCCAGGAGAAGGTATCGTAAACAGTTCTTCAGTTGCTTCTAAATCGCGTTTTTGTATTGATTACTAGCGAATTTTTTACTGTTACATAACGAGCTGCGATGACCTCGTGTTGACCTCGCAAGTAACAACGCCATTTACTGGAATAGGATGGATTGCATTCATTGCTCTTTAAATCGGCCCTTTGGCTTAGTGTGTTAAAGCAAATTGTCTCTTTAAGGTTCCACGAACTGTACTGTATAAACAATTTCCGTGAAATCAAGCATTCATTATGAGGCCACCGTGGTTTTCTTATCAAAGTCACGCCAAAATGAAAAAGTCACCGTAATTCGCCCTCAAAACTTTGTCGTCACAAAGTGCTTGTACAAACAGTCAAAACGCGTTGCGTTAAGTGAAGACGTTGCGTTTTGTTTGTGACGTCAAACAAGTGATGGTAATACTCGTAGCACCATGCCTCAAACTCTTATCACGAAACACATTCCCGTTCCCCCGCGTGGTAAAGACAAGTGTATGGCAGTCGGCCAGTTAGGCAAGTGCTGCCTGGGTCTGCCCAATTTTTAGTGGCGAACAAGAGAAAAGACACAACAAATCCATCTCCGTCATCGTTCCACGCAGTTGAAGCCATTTTCAAAGTAAAGGGATCAAAACATTTTTGTCAATCAAAGCAAATATCTGAAGACGAATTTTTATACATTGAATATTTATACATTGAGTTGTAATGGTTGTCAATCGAAAATTACATAACCCTCCAGAAAATGTGGTTAACAAAGTTTTAATTTCTATCATATTTTTGTCAACAGAATGGTCGCTGGTGAAGGTGACAGCGGGAAGACTCGAGGCATCATCAACGCTCCTGTCAGTTATGGCTCCACTCTGGCTACAGATGCCAACGAAGGATCAACAGGCAATAATGATCCTGGACCCTCGTCCCCTGCCACAAGACCGAGTGCTCGATCCACAGTAAGTGCCTTAAGTTGAGCTGTATCTCATGGCACCTTTGACCTGTGATCGTAACCTTTGTAGTCGCCCTTGCTTCCTGGTGGCGAAGACGCTGTAATACTCGACAGCTGTAGCTCCGACGACGACGAAGGCGGCACCAACAGCTCTGGCTATGTTCGGCGCAAGAGTCGACATCCAAGAGGAGGCACAGTCTCAGTCCGTATTGATGACGATGACGAGGAAGAGGGCAATGAAGAAGAATATGATGACTTCCCTCTGGACATCAGTCGGACATTGGCGGCGTTTGTCTTTCTTGTATTTGGTTGGATTGCCACGGCCACCGCCTTAGCACTTACTCATGAAAGAGTGCCTAACGTTACAGCGTTGCCAGACGTCTTTCTGGACAATGTGGATTATCAACACTGGGGTCTCGATGCCTCAGAAGTCATTATTATGGTTGCTTTCTTAATGGCCGTTTCAATCTGTCTCGTTCACCATCATAGGTAAATATGTCACACTCTTACTGTATATGCGCTTCTCAGTCTTTTAATGCTCTCTGTTCTTTTGCAGATGGATTGTATTGCGACGAGTCTTCTTCCTTGTTGGCATCCATTACTACTATCGAGCAATTACAATGTACGTGACGGTATTGCCCAAGGCGGACCCAACGTACGTTTGCGCTCCTAAGTTGGACCACATTACAGTCGTCGTTGTCATTCAACGCGTGGTCAAGCTTCTCTCTGGTCTAGGCTTGTCCATATACGGCAAACACGTTTATTGTGGGGACTACATCTACTCAGGTCACACAATGGCTTTGCTGATGACCTTCCTCGTCATCAAAGAATGTGAGTTGACCGCACATTACCATAACCTGTGCTAACCTATTCTTAATCGAAGATATTTGTTGTCCCACAGGATTCACAAAAATTTTGTCTTTTACCAGATTCTCCCAAACGCTGGTTTCTCCTCCATTGGTTCTCCCTGGTGTTGACGGTGGCAGGCGTGCTTACGTTATTGGCATCCCGCTCGCACTATTCCATCGACGTGTTCCTAGCGTACTGGTTCACAACACGTGTCTGGTGGATGTATCACACCGTGGCCAATAACTCTATGTTGCTGACTTCGGAAAATCGACGGGCTAACCATCTCAGCAATCTTTGGTGGTGGCACATGGTTCGCTACTTTGAGAGCAGTGTTGCTGGTCGGCCGCTCCCAAAGAAATACAGCTGGCCTCTGCCAATTGCAGTTCAGCGACTCTGGTCGAACAGAGTAACTCTGAGAAGACCGACCTCTCAAAACGAAGGACTGCAAAACAACATCCGAAGCACTCCTTGAGTCATTCCGGCCAGTTCATCACAAGAACGTGCTAAAGTCATCAACATGCGTGAGCCAGTGCCAGTGAATGCCTCGTCTTTTCATTTGCAGGTCTTATTTGGTGCTTCTTGCTAAGCTGGCCGAAAGACAAGCTGCGCAGTCTAATGGCTAACCCTGCCATTTCATCGATTTGACTGTCAATTTTGGTACTTTGAAAAAATGTCGGTTATCTGATGGAGGCTTAACCGTTGAACTGATTTCTGAGGATAACTAACCAAATCACTACGAGTTCCCTATGTGTTTCGAATGGAAAAGAGAATATCGTCAAATCATACAAAGTTCTTTATCAAGAAAGGATTTCTTGCTATGAATCTTATCCCTAAATGTCTCGGGGAAATAAAAAACACATTTTTTACAGTTCTCCTTCCCTAATTGAGTTAAAATTTTATAGCAGAGCGAGTTTTAAAAATCTTTTAAGTCTCGATATAGCTTGAGATGATTCAAGTAAAAGCATCAGACGGAACTGACGCAAATATTGTAAGTTACTTTAATTATTGCTTTCATATCCACAATCAACAGTTCTTCTTAGAACACTAGAACTATTTGGAGCACTTAAGACGAGGAATGTGGCTCAATGAAGTCAAAAACAATTATTTTAACACTAGTAAATCTCTACGAAGAAACACTTCATTGCTTAAATCAATGCTTAAATGAACGCAAATATTTACTAAGGGTCGGTGGGACATTTTTAATTTCCACTTCATACCCATCATTTTCTATGAACAATTGACATTTAAGGAATGGCCCATTAGTTTTCTTCGTTGATTGATTGATTGATTGATTGATTGATTGGTGGGTCAGACAGCATCAGCGTAGGTGGAGGGATAAAGCCCAATCTTGCCATTCTTTCTGCCAGTGCACCAACCCTGTTCGTCCTCGTCCTGCAGTCGCTCGAACTCCTCACCTAATAAACCAAGTAATCAATTAATCAATCAATCAATCAATCAATGATTTAAGTGTTGTGCTCGATTCTAACCTTCTTCCAGGTTGAGTTCGTCGTCCTCGACCGCGTCGTAGTTGTAGAGGGCGCGGACCCTGACCACGTTGGCCTCGTCCGACTCGTCGTCGGAGTGGGCACCGTTGGCCATCGGCGCCGAGGACAGCGAGGACGACACCGACTTCTTCGTCGTGCTCGTTGACGTCCGCGGCAACGTCGCCGGCGTCGACGGCGACGTCGTGCCCTTTACAACATACAAAATGACTTTTATAAATTTAGTTGTGCTAGTCGCAATTCGATTCCACATCCACTGTACTCTTAGTCTTTGCTTGTAGACAACTATCAGAATACATCATAATTTAGTGGTTAAATAAAAAATCACTTAAAAAGTGGATGAAAAAGATTTAATTAAAATAGGAATGCTTTCATTCTTTTGAAATAAAAGGACTTTTTATTCATTTTGCTCGTTTTTAAGGCTAGGCATAACTATTGGAGAAGTGGCAAATTAAGCATTATGATTTGCTCTACAAACATAAAGGAAGGGAAAAGAGCACTTTATTAAGAAACTACGGAATAGTAATAAAATACTAATTACTGGCAGTAATTTTCCAAAATAAAGTTTCTTTTTCTCCAAATAAGAATTTCTAGTAGTGTTTCTCTAGTACATTTTTACACTGCTTTGTCCAAAAATCCAAGGGCAAAGGCACACTTGTGCCCAAAAGCGTTATTCTATCTCTTTCAAAGTTATACTACAGCAAAAGAAAAAATGTTCTATTGTGTGTTTAGTGTGCACTACAAAGTATTGTTTGAAATTGCCCACTTGACGACCACGAATGACGTCGCTGTCATTCGGTTGGCAACACTTGTCGTCATCCAAGTCCTTCTCGTCGCAGTACTTGTTGTTCACGGCTCGCAGCAGAAATTCCGGCGGCTGCGCAATGTTTTTTAGATAAAAAAGTTCTTTTTTTAAGGCCATTTTTTCTTTTCACTCACTTTTTTGGGCAATGAGAGAGAAAAAATGGCCTTTTTTGCTCTACGGATAATCTATATTACTTAATTAATTGTGTTTTATAAGTGACCAATTACGTACGGGTAAGTCGTCGCAGGTGGATCTTTGGTTGATGAGTGTGACGCCGTTGTCCACGTTGTCCTTGCTGATGCCGGACTTGCCCCTGATGTCCCTGAACTGCTCCGTGTACTCCTCGAAGCTCGGCCACTTCATGCTCATGTCGGCGCCCTTGTGCGCCGACCACCAACGCAGATCCGCGGCTCCGTCCGCCGCAGAAACCGACGAGGCCAATTCATCGTATAGCATTCTCAAACTACATTATTGTAATAAGACGAAAATGAATCGAAAATGACGAAATCGATTAAAAAATGACGAAAATGCATCAAAAAATGAGGAAAATCCATCAAAATAAGAGATAAATATTGATTAAATGATCGAGATGATTGACCTGTCATCCCTGACAGGATTGAGCGTTTGTTGGAGTTCGACAATCATTTGTTTGAAGAAGTCGAGTCTGATCTTTTCGATGCGCTGACATTTGTCGAACACCTCGTTCATGTCCTCCATGTACTTGGCGTTGTAGTTGTTGAGGTCGTCCAGACTGACCACGTACTC
>JAOXNJ010036993.1:0-13027 GCA_028566655.1 Metis holothuriae
GAAAGCCACGGCCACCCCCAGCGCCTCACCCTCACCCTGCCCGCGCTCTCTTGTCTCGTCTTCAAGCATCGCATCTAGGTCAGACTCCAGAGAGTTACTTCCAAGGAATCTTCAAGTTTTCACATTCTTTTAACAAGCGCTTCACTTAATTTTCACGCAAGCCCTCTACAATAGGCAGCGTGAACAACAACATACCTCTCGAAAGTTCGGCAAACCAAGTTCGATCCTTCCACTCTTCCATCTCGAGCTGGAAGAATAAAATTCATTGCTGGCTCAAGCGAAGTTGGCTTGGGCTTGCTGGAATTGGGCTGCTAGGATTTTTGAGCCTCGGCCTGCTTCTGAGTAGTTTGGCCTTCGTCTGGTTTTTAGCCCTACTGGCTCCAGCGGAGTTTGAAAATTTGGCCGACAAGCTCATTGAGCGCCTTCCCGCATTGCTCATTGCCACTCCCTTGGGAATTTTATTGGGAGCTGGAGCCATTGCACTGCTCTTGGGCTCAAGTCTTGGCTTAGTTCTCCTCAATTGGCTGGCTAAGCGTTTCGAGTTACCCAAGAAACTTCTTGAGCGATGGCAGGACAAAAAATCAAGCACTCAAAGAGTTAACGAAAGCAAAGCAGCTTTATCCCCCACCTCCAGAAATCAAGGCTAAACAAACCATGAAACTCACCCGCCAAAGCGCTACTCAAGCCATCAAGCTTAAAACAACCACGAAACAAGACATCACCGCAGCCCCAGTGCTTCAGAAAAAGCCAATCACCCCCCCACCTCCAACCAACAAAGCCCATGCTGAAACAAGCCACCACCCACGCCGAAGCACTCCAGCCAATTCAAGCCAAAGCCCCTCAAAACCTAATCGAAGACCTCTGGGGTGATTGGCTTGAGACAAAAAGCAAGCGACCGCCTAAACCCTAGATGGCTTTTGCCACATCAACCAAGCCACTGCCCTTCAAAAGTCTTCACTGCGGGGCCTTGGAGGAGCACTTGGTGGTAGTTTTCTCCCTCTTTTTGCCAACTGACTTGGAGAATTTCTCCTCCTGCTACTTGCACTTTCACGGGAGACTCAACGCCCTCTAGCTCAGCGTGCAAGAGCGCATTGGCGACGACACCCGTGCCGCAGGCCAAGGTCTCGTCTTCCACGCCACGCTCGTAGGTGCGGATGCGAATGAAGCCGGGGTCGATGACTTGCTGAAAGTTGGCATTCGCGCCTGCGGGGGCAAACTCCTCGTGGTAACGAAGGGCGCTGCCGCGCGGGCGAATCTCCACAGCTGCCAAATCATCGACCACTTCCATGGCGTGGGGCACGCCGGTGTTCCAGTGGTGCACGGTGCTTGGTTCATCTTCTAGGCTGATGTTCAAATGGAGGCGCTGGTCAAAGGGCGCGGACATTTGAATTTCCACTTCCTCACCGATAAATTTGGCGGAGATCAAGCCCGCTTGGGTTTCAAAGGGGAGCGGCTGAGGCGCTCCTTCACCAAGCAAATCTGCCAAAAAGCGCGCGAAGCAACGCGCTCCGTTGCCGCACATCTCCGCCTCACCGCCATCGGCATTGTGGTAGCGCATCCGAAATTCTGCCTCACCCCTGCCCTGCTCCACAGCTAAAAAACCATCCGCCCCAACTCCGCGCTGGCGATTACAGAGCTGGGCGATGAATTCTTCGCTTAACATTTCGTTCAATTCGCCACCACGGTTGTCAACAACCACGAAGTCATTGCCCGCGCCGTTCATTTTGGTAAAGGAAAATTGCATGTCAAAGCATAGCGCATTTTCTGGAATTTTCCTCTCGATAAATTGAGTTGAAATCAAGGCTTATCGCATCCAATATTCCCGCACATGAGCACAGACCTTGCCATCAATCCTCAATTTCGCCCAGAGCTTGACCCCGAATTTGTTCCCGCCATTCTCTGGAATCGCGCCTTTCAAGTGCAAGTTGCCGCTGATGCGGGCAAGCGCCCCGTGGCCTTGGCGCTTGTGCAACCCAATGGCAATGTCGCCCGCTGGGAGGGAGAGGTCTTGAGTGCTTCTAGCGAAAATGACGCTCTTAACCTGCGATTTGTCGAGCGCCTGCTCAAGTTCTTGCTTTGGATGAAGGGCGGCAACCGCGTGCTTTTGGGCGGAGCGCCTGAAATCGCCGCGCAACTCGCGCAGATCTACTCTCCCGCTGGGCAGCGCGCCTTTGATAATGAACTCATTGGCGAAAAAGTCTACGGAGCAGCCTTGAGCATTGAGTCCGTAGCACTGGAAGAAGTGCCGCAAGAAAACTCCAGCTCCATTTCCTTGGGCCGTCATCTCGAGGGCAACCGCATCGGCTTTGACCTCGGCGGCTCAGATCGCAAGGCTGCCGCGGTAATTGATGGCAAAGTGGTCTTCTCAGAAGAAATCCGCTGGAATCCCTACTTTGAAACTGACCCCAGCTACCACATTGAAGGCATCCAAGATTCACTCAAGCGTGCTGCGGCTCACTTGCCCCGTGTCGATGCCATCGGCGGCAGTGCTGCAGGCGTCTATGTCGATAGCGAAGTGCGCATCGCCAGCCTGTTTCGAGGGATTTCTGAGGAGGAATTTGAGAGCAAAGTGCGCGGCCTCTTCCACGACTTGCGCGAAGAATGGGGTGTGCCTTTTGAGGTGGTCAACGACGGAGAAGTCACAGCACTTGCCGGCTCCATGAGCTTAGAATCTAACGCGGTCTTGGGCGTGGCCATGGGCACTTCAGAGGCTGTTGGCTATGTCGACACCAAGGGTAACATCCGCCCTTGGCTCAATGAACTAGCCTTTGCGCCCGTGGACTTCCGTGGAGAAGACGGCCCAGTCGATGAGTGGTCTGGCGATCATGGATGTGGGGTGCAGTTCTTCAGCCAGCAAGGTGTGGCACGCCTCGCCAAGCTCGCTGGCTTTGAATTTGGTGATATGCCCTTTGCTGATCAGTTAATCGAAGTACAAAACACCGTCAAAGAAGGAGGAGAAAAGGCCGAAGCCGCGCTGAAAATCTACCGTTCTATCGGCGTCTGCTTTGGCTACACCATCGCTCACTACGCAGATTTTTATGAGATTTCCAAGTTGCTCTTCCTCGGTCGTGTCACCAGCGGCAAAGGCGGAGAAGTAATCATGGAAGAAGCCCAGCGCGTGCTCGCGGCGGAATTCCCTGAGCTGAAGATTGAAATCACCACCCCCGATGAGGCGATGAAACGCCACGGTCAGGCGGTGGCTGCTGCCTCTCTGCCTGCCTTGGGTTAATACCAACAGCAAAACTTGCGCAATGAGTAATACCTGGCGGCAGCTCAAAAACCAGTGAGACTCAACATTTTTACCAATCTCCCAAAAGTATCGTGTCATAAAGCCGCTTCACCTCGCGCTTGCCGCCTTGATCTAGGCCATTTTCATCCAATTGCGCAGCTTCGATTTGCAACTCACGCATCCAGGACTCTCGTGCGAGAACCTCATCGCGCCCGTTGGGGAGAACTCGGTACACTTCTGCGAGCGCGTGAAGGCGAAAATTCTCGCTGCGCACACACAAGCAATTGTAGAGTTGCGCCATTAGCTCCTCAAGCACAGCATCACGCGCCCAAGCTAGGCGATCATTTCCTAGTTTGTCCTCAAACAGAACAGCTCCAAACCAGCGCCCTTGTGCATCTTTGATTTGATTGAGCTCAGAGAGGCTGCGTAGTGCTCCATGCTCCATTCGCCACCGGACAATTGCTTGCGCCATTTCCAAAGCCTTCTTTCCTGCTTGAATTTCTCCCCACGAAGGGTCCGCGTGCAAGACCAAGTCCGCAAACAGAACTTGCAAGACCTCCATTGGAGCTGTGTTAATGTTAATCTTCCCGCGCCGACTTTGGAGCACCGGCTCAGTTTGAACTAAATTAGCACCCCCGAGTGTAAACACATCCAAAAGCTGGGCCGAGCGCCATCCCGGCCTATCAAAGGCTGCAAATTCTTCTCGCCCCAGTGCTAGCGTATAACCACCAGCTGCTGCGGAGACCTTAGTTGCTGGCTCGCGTTGCGCCAAAGCATCAGATCCTGACGCATTGGGAACTCCCTGAACGCTACCTTGCTCATCAATTACTTCAACATAGGCATCTTTGTTGCCAAATTCTTGCCCATCCACAAAAACCCAGCCAGCGGGGTCAAACACTTGCCCCCATTCAAGCAGACTGCGTAACTGGCCATCGGCGTAATTGGCGATGTGCACGGGGGCTTTGTCGCGCTCGGGGCGGGGGAATTGCGCTGCATTTTCAGGCCAGTCATTCCACCCCGTGCGTAACTTGGCATTGGGCAGGCGGGCATCGGAGCCATCTTTGTCAGCAGCTGGTGGGCGTGAAGCTCTGGGCACCCAACCCGCCGCTGAACTGCGCCCTCCATCGGGCCAGGCACTCAACCAGACTTGCTCGTAAGGGTATCTCTGATCAAAGCGCTTGTCCGCACGCCCACCCCAGTTGGAGCGGCGGCTGTAGTCTCCTGCCCAGATGTAGCCAAGGGCATCAAAGCCATCTCGATCCTCGATGTACCAAGTCGCTCGAGGATCGCCAAATTGCCCGTAGCGCCAGTCCAGTGCGGGGGAGTTCACCCCCTTCCACTTGCGCTTACCCCAACCATCTCGCAACAAGCCCTCAGTTTGCTCAAAGCCGCCGTGGGGGCGATCAATTACCACGCCATTCCAGCTTAACTCCCAGCGGCTCTCCGTGTTGAGCTGGGCAGGAAAAATCAAACTGCGAGGCGCACTTGCCCCTTCCGAGTTCCTTTCATCATAAAGAGCCCCTTGAAAAGCAGGCGGCACTTGATAAAGGAAACGCGCAGGCACAGGAACAGTTTCGGCGCCCACTTGTCGCTGCTCCACTACGAACTCGAAAACAGCAAAGCCATTGGGCGGCAAGGACACGAGCGAATGATCTTCAAACACCAGGCGCCCTTGCTCCTTGAGCTGGTCAGGGTGGAGCAAGCGATCCATGCGCACTTGACCAAACGCACCCGGCAAATTCTCCAAATCACGGCTATTTTCCAACTGCAAACCCACAACTCCAGTGATTTCTTGGTCACTTGGGTTCCAAAGCTCCACAAAGGTGCGCATGACAAACTCCAACTCGCGCTCGCCAGCCGCTGCCTCGCCCAATTCGCTGCGCCATTTCTTCAACTCAGACTCAGAAAGCCAATGGTAGGCTAGGTAAATTTCATTGACAAAGGGCATCGAGTCTACCCCGCGCCACTGCTTGCCCTGAGTGACTCCCGTGCTTGCATCGAAATCGGCATCCGCATAATCGACAAGAGAAGCCGCCAAGGTGCGCAGGTAATCTTGATCTTCTGGAAAGGCTCCTCGCCGCCCAGCAAATTCAGGCAGATACTGCTCCACTGTCTGCGCGATGCCCTCCACATCCGCCTCGGCAATCAGGGCATTCAAATTTACCTTTGGAAGCAATTCATCAACCTGAAATTGCCCTATTTGGTAGAGATCCTCCCCTGCCGCAGTCACCGCCAATCCACGAGGGATTGCCTCAGCTCGCAGCTTACTTGGGGCACTCAAGTAGCTAAACTCTCGCAAGCGCCTCAAATCTTGCGCATCCACTTGCGCTCCTTGCCTTTGCGCCTCAGCTAGCAACCACTCGGCAGTTGCCGGATGTTCAATCCCAGCACCCTTTTCAAGCAGCCAATCCTCTGCTGCATCTTCAACTAAATCCTCAGTTTGTTCGGCTCGAAACAAAGCGTAGAGAGGTAACTGCGACACCTTACGCCCCCAAGGATTTTCCTCATCCAATGCGCTCGTTTGATCATCTAAGTCACTTTCCATTTGCTCTTGCCCCACCCCCAAGCTCGCCAAGTCCACCAAGCCGCCAAGATCCTCCACCCACCAGGCGTAGCGCACTCGCAACTCACCTGCCTTGGCTTCTGCCTTGCTACCCTGAGAACTTGGCTCTTGCCAAGCAACTTTTTTGGTCTGATTTAGATTGCCCCAGCTGGGGATGCTCACCTCACCAAACTCGCTATCCAAGCCCAAGTCTGCCTTCCAAAATTCAGCTACTGGTGCGAGAGGGGAGCCCTCCTCAGAGGTCTTCTTTACCTCCAAACCACTTGCCAAACTTTGCGCCTGCCAGTTCTGTTGCTGCTCGTCCCAATACCAAGCAACGACCAGCTCCTCTCCCGCATCCGTTTTACCCAAACCAATGACCACACTATCACTCTCTAAGGCAAGAAGTAATTGCCCTTGCGCACTCTCTAGCGCAGAATTTAAGCCGAGTTGCGCACGCTTACCCTGATCCATCAACACATTCGTGCTGCGTTGAGAACGCGTCAACACCAAGACCAAAAAGGCAAACACAGCCAAGGAAAGAAGAAGCACCAAAACAGCCGCCAAAACAAAGCCGCCCTGATGAGAAGATTCTCCCCGTGCTCTGTCTTGCTTCGCTCTGCTAGCCCTTGAATTGCTCATTGTTTTTTCTCCTGACTCAACTAGAAACTCTGATTAAAAACCCTCCTCCCAAAGCGCTGGCCTTCTCCTTCTTCCAGCGCACTTGCCCAGTTGTTCTCGCTCGCACGTTGACGCGCTTGAGCCACGCGCAAAAGCCAGCATTCCAACTCGACTAAATCGATACTCACCAGTTCCTGCCAATCCTCTCCCTGACTTTCCAATTCCAATAGCTCCCCCGCAGAACTCTGCACCCAAGCACGCAATTTCAAACTGCCTATCTGGTCTGCCAAAAACTCATCCACAAGCGGATTGCTCACAGGAAGACTATCCACAATCGAGAGGAGAACTTGCTCTTTCTCCAGCAATCTGAGCGTTTCCTGTAAACTCACTTGCTGCCGATAGAGCTTGCGAGTTGCGTACAAATCCGTCGATGGGCGATGCTGCTCATCAGTCACTGCCGTGTAGTAGCGCACGAGGACTCGCTCCCCAGCTCGTTGCCGCTGCGCCTCACGCGTCACCCAAACAAACTCTGAGTCTCCCTGAGCATGTTTTCTAAGCAATCCAAGTCGCTGATCTCGCAGACGCAAATCCTCCCCCATCCATGCCAAAGCCGTATTTGCCTCACGCTCCAAAGCTGCTTGTTCCACGCCCTTGCCCATCCACCTCGCACTTTGTCCAAAAATCTGCAACACCACCAGCAGCAAAATCATTCCAACCGCTGCCGCAAGCAGCAACTCCGCAAGAGTAAAGCCAGTTTTCAAGCAAGGCTGTTTTCTCTTCCTGCTCATCTCCTCAAAGAAACAACAAAACTCACTTCATACCGACGCCGCCTCGAGGCAGGCAAAGCCGCAGGAAACTCCGCTCGAGCTTCTACCTCCATCACCGCATCTCGAGCATTCCCCCAAAAAGCTAGTACTCCAACCGCCTCAGTCCCCTCACCCATGCCCGCAGCATAGGCTTCTTCATCCACCAAACCCAGTGAACGCTCATGGTAATCAAAAGCTAGGGCGAAGGGTACTTCAGAGCTGGCAAAACCCTGCCCATCAAGTGGCAGGTTTCCTTCTAGCAAGCGCCCTTCATCACTCCAGCCAAGCACCATTTCCTCGCCCTGCGCTTGCCAAGTGTGGCCCAAGCTCAACTCTGCTTGAAGCTGCTCCACAAACGCCCAGCTCAAGTTCTGCTCTCTTGCCTTGCGCTCACGCTCACGCACATGCACCATGGTGGCCAAAATCAATGCAAGCCCCATGGCCACCAGCCCCACAGCCAAGACGACCTCGACTAAAGTTAAGCCAGAGTTCATCTGGCATTTCTCTTGAACTTTCTCTTTCATCACATATTAGAAAGTCGTCGATAGCAGCCCTATAGCCCATTTTCTTAGGAATTTGCCTCAGAGCCCTCCGCGCTCAACCAAAGGCGAGTTCTCCCCGTCTTCGGCTCAACGAAAATCTCCACCTGTTGTTGCTCTCTGCCCAAACTTACTCGGCCATACTCATCGCTGATTCCATGGCGCAACACAAAGCGCAAACGCTGCCTCAACTCTGCCTGCTCCAAGCTAGAAAATTCACCATAGTCTTGCACGCTGCCCCTTCTACCAAAGACAATTCCTTGGGCAAGCACCTCCCCAGACTTGCCTGCAAACAGGGCTGTCTCTAAGCCATAATCGAGCAAATTAGCTCGAGGACTCGCTCCATTTTCCCGCGAAGCAAACACCACTCCCTGCGGCAAAGCCAGCCAATTACTCTGAGGCTGCCAACTACTCGGCACGGTTCGCTCAAGAGAACTCGGTCTCGCCAACACGAATCTTCGCCAAGCATCGCCTGCCACCTGCCTCGCAAGGGAAGATTGCTCAATTTGCACAAACACAGCAACTTCATCTCCCAAGACATCGGCTTTCACCCGAGCTCGCTCCAGCTCAGCGCTCAACATCTGAGCTCCACGCTGGAGCTTTGCCTTGCCATCTGAGCGACCAAAAAAATTCACCCCAAGGGTAGTAAGCAGAATCAATACCGCGATGGTGATGATTAGCTCAAGCAAAGAAAATCCACGACGATTTGCCGAAAAATGCGAAGAAGCTTGCAAACAGCGACGCAAAAATAGAGCACTCACAGCGGGGGGATTGAGAGGGGGAAATTCAAAAAACCAGGTTTTGATTTGTTTATGGATACAATAATCCCTCATCTGTTAAAAGAAAGTGACAAAACCTTCACATGGAGTACCCATTGGCCTGAAATCACTTTCACCTTGCGAAAGCCCTAGTTTGCGCTTTCTTGGCACTTCGTATTGCTTCATCTTTTGCTAGGCAAACTAAGCTAGCCTGAGTTCATTCCTCTACCTAGAATCTTCTTAACTCCGTTTTTTAGCCAAGATAAGCACTTTACAAGCACTCATATTTCTTCGAGTAAACCTTTAACGCCAACACTTCATGTTCTCCCTCGCCACCAACGCAACTCTTCGCAAATTCACTCTTGCTCTCATCGCGCTCTCCATGCCCGTGGGCATTCTCAGTTCCAGCCTTGCACAAGAGCAAATCAAAATCGGCACGATCACCATGGGTGAAGTACTTGCCTCCTACCACCGCACTGTAACCTTCAACGAAACCCTCCGCAATGAAGCTCAGGAAGCAGAAATTGAGGTCGAAGAAATCCGTGGGGCTCTGCGCAAACTTCTCGATCAACGCGCCGAGCTAGAAAAAGAAATCAACTCTCCCGAACTCACCCCTGAGAAAAAGCAAACTCTGCGCATTCAATACCAGGGACTCACCGCAGAAATTGGCGCACTTGATCGTCAATTGCGCGAGACCATCGGCATCAAGCAACGCCAACTAGTCGAGCGCAGAAGACAATTCATGCAGCAAGTATTCACCACTCTGAGCGAAACCATCGAAGAAGTCTCTCGCCGTGAGGGTTTCGACCTTGTCTTGGAGCGTTCAGGCGTCACCCAAAATGGCTTCCCTGTCGTGCTCTACTCGGGCAGTGCCGCTGACTTCACTGACTTGATCATCGCAGAAGTCAACAAAGACGCCCCTGAAGACTTCAATCCCGAAGCCGCCGGAGGCATGCCACAACTTCCACCCGCTGGAACTCCAGCTCAGTAAGCAAATTTTCTGAGCAAAAGATTTCATTTTAATTGAATCAGAGCTTGCTGAATCAAAAGAGGATTGCCCCAGCGGCAATCCTCTTTTTTGTTGTCTCTATGCAACTCAATCTCAGACAGCTCATCGAAACCTACTCTGCCCAACTTCTCAGCGGCAATCCAGATCAAACTCTCACTGGTCTTGCATCCCTCACCGATGCTCAACAAAACGAACTGAGCTTTTTGGGAGAAGCTCGCTACCGAGGCATGGTCTCCAAAAGCCATGCAGGCGCCATCCTCGTCGATCTAGAATTTTCTCCCAAAGCTGACGAAGACTCCCAAACTTTCCTTGCGGTTGAAAACCCCGCCGAAGTCTTCTCCACACTCATCGAAGAACACCTTCCCGCACGCCCCTCAAGCTACCGAGGCCAGCACCCCAGCGCCGTGGTCAATCCGGGTGCTCAAGTTGCCCCCAGCGCCACACTTGCCGCTCACTGTGTCATCGAGGCGGGTGCTGTCATCCACGCAGGAGCCATCATCGGCGCAGGCAGCTTTGTCGGCCAAGACTCCATCATTGGAGAAAACACCGAACTCGCTGCACTTGTCGTCGTCAACGACGGCTGCCGTATTGGCAAAAACTGCCTGATTCACTCAGGCACGGTGGTTGGAGCAGACGGCTTCGGCTATGAGTTCAAACAAGGCAGGCATGTCAAAATTCCTCAACTCGGGACGGTCATCATCGAAGACGACTGTGAAATTGGCTCCAACACCTGCATTGACCGCGCACGCTTTGGCACCACTCGCATCGGCCAAGGCACTAAAATCGACAACCAAGTCCAAATTGCCCACAATTGCCGCATTGGAAGCCACAACATCATCTGCGGGCAAACAGGCATGGCGGGCTCTTGCATCACCGGTGATTACACAACTCTCGCCTCCCAAGCCGGCTTGAGCGGCCACTTAAGCATCGCCCCCCAAACCACCATCGCTGCACGCGGAGGGGTCATCTCCGACATCGAAGAGCCTGGCGGCACCTACGCAGGTTTTCCTGCCCAGTCTCATGCAGCTTGGCGCAAGCAAATCGCCGCCACGGCGCGGCTGCCCAAGTTGCGCAACCAAGTGCAAGAACTCAAAAGCCAACTAGCCCAGCTTCAAAAACAACTGGAGAATCTATCCAAGGATTAGAACTACTCACGAAAATCCATCACCTCAAAATAATCAGGTAACTTGCGCGCCCAGTACAGACCTTGTTGGCGCAAATTCTGCAAGACGGCTTGATTCAATCGCGGGTCAGGCTCGCGCAGATACTGTTGCACAAATTCAAGCTCAGAAGCCGACTCCACGGCAAGAGAAGGCAAGAGTAACTTCCACTCTGCAGACTCCAGTTTAACCGCCAAGCCTGAAATGTAGAGTGTCACCCCCTCTTCCAAGGTGTACGACCAAGTCAAGGCTGCCCAGTCACCTTGTTGGTGGACGCTGCTTAACTGCAAGAGTGGATGACTTGGATGCCCAAAAACCTCAAAAAACCAGCGAAAATCGGCCAGCACCTCGCGCTCACCAGCCCCCTCAAGCCGCCCAAAATGTGGAATCAATTGTGAGACCTGATTCTGCCGCCATGCTTTCTTTAGCTCCTCCCACATAAAAGTCGGCTCAGAAGCCTTTTTAATTAGCTGAGCCTCTGTGGGCATCGCCGCTAGATCCTCAAGCTTGTACTCTGGCAATCCTTGCAAAATTTGCCGAGCTAACTGCTCCCCGTAGGAAGAACCCTCAACGATGTTCTGAAACTCCCTCACCGCCTCAGGCGAAGATAATAGTGAAAAATCAATCCGCCAGCCCTGCTCAGTTTTGCGCAAAGAAAGTGGCAAACTCTCCACGCCCATGCTCGGTTGAGCGCGGTTCATACCCTCAACCAACCACAAGGCCTGCGTGCCTGCCGAAGTTTGATAGACCTCTCGAAAACGCGGCGCTACCATCCCCCGAGAAATCACATCCACCAGCCTCAGCAACTGCTTGACCATCTCCTGAGAGCGGCTGGCCTTCTCCTTTGCCACACCTACTTGAGTAAAGCTCACCAAGGCAAAGGCTGTCGCCCAGTCCCCTTCACGTGCAGAGGCGATGAAACGCTCCAAAAGTTGCTGCGCAGAATCCACTCTCAAATCTTCACCCATCTCCTGCTCCGAAGCGCGCAGAATCATCTCAGTCAAGAGCCGCTCACGAAGTCGATTTGGGTTCTGCTCGTTGCCTTGCCCCGTGGTTGTCGCTGCTGGACGCAAACTCGGGAACTCAGAATTGGAAATCTTCCCAGGAGAAAACACCAACACAGAGCCTTTTCGGCGCAAGTAAAGAGCAGCCAGAAGCGGCTCTTCACTAGTTACCCACGCCCGCGGGCGAATCAAAACGAGCTGACGTAAATCATCTCCCTTCTCCTCAATCAAGGGGTCTTGGTAAACAATCTCATAGGCAGAGGGGATGCCCGAAAAGCGAGGTGAAAATCCCTGCTCAGGATTCCAAGCTTCCAGCCTGAGCCACAAGCCCAAGAGCTGATCTTCGCGCAGATTTGCCCCCGCTCTTCCAAGCAAAGCACGGAGAGTTTCCAATTCTTGACTGTCTAGATACCCCTCCGAGGGCAACATTAACTTCGCTGCTAAGGAAAACATCTCTTGCGCCTGCGTGGGGACGAACTCTCGCCCCCCTTCAGCAAGCTTCTCCCTGCGCTCTAGGCGCTGCTCAATCAAAGGCTCGCGCAGCTCTAGCATCTTCTCTTGTGCCCACTGCAAAGCCACACTCAATTGCGCTTGAGTCTGCCCATCCAAAGCCACATCTGCAGCGGAAAAATCTGTCACCGAAGCAGAAATCTGCCACTCGCCCTGCTCAGAGCGAAGCAAACAAACTGGCAAAATCAGCAGCCGAGGCCGCGCCTGTGACTGAGCCAGTAGGCGAAAATCAGTGAATGCGACCAACACGATAGCGTGATTTTCTTGTTCGTAAATCTCCTCAACAAACTCTATGGAGGGTTCAAGCTTCATGGAGTCAATCAATCGACTCAGTCTGCTCTGAAGCGAAGCTAACTGATCGGACGAAAGACCTTCCCGCAACGAAAACTGCCCAAAGCCCAGTCCAAGCATCTGCTCACCGGCCTTCATCTCCGTGATCAGGTTTTCCAGCCAAGCCCGCGGATCACCCAAAGGAGCTTGAGTCAACTCGGCGGCTTCAACAGGCTCATCCATGGCGCGAGCCTCCTCCAAGCGCTGCTGCTGTTGCTGCTCATTTCCCCGCGCTTGCTGCAAGAGTTGATCGAGATTTTCTTGCTCGGCGAGCTGCTCGGAGGTGGGTTCATCAGTTGCTGCCAGCTCTGGCTGCTGTTGTTCACGGGCTTGATTGAGCAAATTCTCCAGAGCGCTTGGCTCATCCGAAGCATCTTGCTCTTTTCTGGCTGCGTTAAGCAAGACCTCTAAGCTGCGCTCTTCTTCTGTTTTTGGGTTTTCTTCACTGGCTGGCTCTTGTTTCTGACTCTGCTCCTGATTTTGAGCTTGCCCCTGATCCTCCTTGGCCTGCTCCAGCAA
>JAOXNJ010037104.1:0-13021 GCA_028566655.1 Metis holothuriae
CCCCGACACCTGCTCCGACCTAATTGTCTCTAGAAAGGGCATCAACAAGTGCATGGGGTCCAGCTCGTCCAGGTTGAGCGTCTCCTCCTGCGCGCGGAAGAACTTCTTGAGCTCGGCGAAGGACGCCAGCAAGACGGGGTGGCGCTCCGACTCGGCCGAGGAGCGCGACCAGAGCTGCACGCGACGCAGCGCCATGGACACCGCCAACGCCTCCGTCTCCACCAGCGCCAGGGGCGACCACGTCGTCTCCGACCTCGACATCGTCTCCGACCTCGACTTGCGCCACAACTGGCAGCAGCTGCTCGCAGTGACGTGGATGAGAGGACTGACTAGGCGTGCGTCGCACCCCATAACAGTCGCAGCTGCGATATTCCACTCCGAATCCAATACGTAATGTCACTGTAGTCATCTTAAATTGATATTTTTGGCTTACTTCATTAGTGCAAATGCGAGCAAAAATTAGGAGAATTGCAGAATTTGTACCATGATAGTTTTTTTACCTAGTTCATGACAAGCCACGGGTGACAATTAAGTACCAAAAATACAATAATGCAACTATTGGTGCACAGCTACACACACTCAGTTCAGCTCATAATAACACAAGCAGCACTTACATATAAAAATCGACCTTTATCAATTCCAAAATTGAAAAAACACACTTACGCATTTATATTGATTGAATTTTTGAAAATTTGAATACACCCATATGGTTATTTGTACACCAAAAGTAGCAAAAGACAATGCCAAGGATCTTTTCTGACATCACGCAATTCTTACACCCATTTTCTACATAGAATGCATGTAAAAGGTGCTTGATTGATGTACTAGTTCCATCATAAACGAATGAATGAGTCCACTGCAACGATGAATGTAAGGAATGAGCTACAGTGGCTGTGGCTCGCTCTCCATGGTGAGCATGAGGTCGCTGTTCCTGCTGGATGCCCACGTTTTCTCCAACACAAGTCGACTGAGAGTGGGCGAGCTGCTGAACTGCGAGACGCCTCTCACCACGGTCAGTCTGGGCATGACCAACTCCTTCGACTCCGTCAACTTCTCCTCGGCCAGCAACACCTTCGTCTCCACCCTCCCCTTGGAGCTGGCCTTGGGCTCAGTGCTCTTCAGACCATGGTAAGAGTAGCCTAAGTTACACACTCTTTAGTGATCGACAGCCAAGAAACCAATTTATGCACAACCTTTCAATTAATGAAAGATCTCAATAAAATATTTTCACTCTAAAGCATAATTAATGACAAACCTAGACAAATGTGTCTGGCCAACCAGGGCAGTTGTCCGCTGCTTCTGTAGTGCCAAATGTCGTAGCTGAGTTTGGCCAGGACCAAGGTGAGCAAGACGAGCTCGATGAAGATCACTATTAAGGCCACGTCAAAAGACTCTGGTTCAGGACAGACGTCTTCCACACTGGCCCTGATCATCAAGGGGCTCTACAAAAGAACGTTTATAGCTTATACTTTAGGAGAGTTCATTATTTAAAAAATGGGTTTACATGCACCTGTTCAGGGCCACAGGCGAGTTTGGGAGCATCCTTGAGCAGCACTTGGTACTTGTAGACGAAGTTCTGCAGCTGGAAGAAGGAGTCGCAGAGACAGCTGAACGGGTTGCCGGACAACAGGAAGTTCAAGGAGCCCTGGAAGTGGCGCTCCTGACTCACCGAGAACACCGGATCCAGCACACCAGTATCGAACTAAACAAAAATTAGTTAAATTAAATATAAAAAGACAATTCAACTGTATGTGATTCACGTGGGTAATGAGGTTGTCCCTGAGATCGAGTTTGGTCGGTTCGTTGCGCATTAAGGGCGCGTTCAGCAGCTCCGACATGGAGACGAGCGCGTTGCATCGGGCCACCAGCTGCTTCAGATGCACGTAATAAGGGTTCGTGGCCAGTGCATTCAAGGATTTGATCTAAAACGAAATAATTATTTTTAACGTTTTTTTTGAATGATTAATCAATTTACCTACTTGGTTAAAGGAGACATCTAGCATCATGACGTTTTCCGGCATCGTGACGGGAAGCTCGGTCAAACTGACATTGGTGCAGCTCACACGGACCCACAGTGGCGGCTGCACCAAATCGCAATGGCAGAGTGTTGGACAAGCTTGCTCCATTCCCTGTAGAAAACAATTAAGACAATTTCATATGAACAAAGTATGTATATTTTTCAAAAAGTGAAAATTCAATAAAAAGAGTTATAAAAGTGGACCTGAGAGAACTTTAGGAAGTGAATGAGAGTGACATTGTAGAAGAGAATTGCATCCGAAGTCTGCTGGTGCCACTTGTTCGATCTCGGCTTGGCACACTTACTCGATCTCTTGTCAATGACATTAGAGTTCAGGAGCCAGGACATGCCGTAATAAGTGGAGACGGGGTCCTCGTAGCAGGACCACGGATTGCCTTTTTAAAAGAAGTTTTATTGCATAAAAGTGGGACTAAATGTGTGTCTAATTTATGAAAAGAATTTAAATGAGTAATTGTTTGATGTACCTGAGAGGAGATAAGTGGCATTTTGGGGCAGAGTGTAGAAGTTGAGGCTGGTCAACAAGTTGTCTCTGAGGTCGATCTTCAACTCCTCACTGAAGGAGCTACAAGAAGGTCCATTGTAATGATCATTTTCATCAGTCAAATTCTCATTTTCGGCAGAGGAGCAAAGGTGGAAAGCGCCAATCGAGCTGTTGGTCACCGACACCAGTCGCAATTGGGACACTTTTGCACCTTCAATTTAAATACATAATTAAAAGGTGTTAGCACGTTTTTGTGCTATTCAATAACAAAAATAGCAGATTTATGTAATATGTACGAGTAGAAGTGATCCCAAGACAAGCTTGGAATTCTTCCACAAATACATTTGGTTACGTACAAATCATCTCGTTTTACATTCTATGTTATCTTTATATTCTGTACTACATCGGTATCTGTCTATTGTGCAACCAGAGATCGCATTTCATGTCTGTTTAATACTATTGTACCTCTTGTCCCACTAAACAACTCACCTATAGTGCTTAAAAGTTGGCCAAGGTCAAGTCGATGTTCGTCGAGATGCTCCAATTTCACCTCCACCAAATCGTCGGAAGAAAGGATTGAAGAGAGACAGAGAATTGACGCGTTCACGCATCTCACACTCAGTTCGTTATTTGGCAAATAATGACGATTGCAGCCACAATTCGGCTGGAATGAAGAAATATTTAGTAGCACCAATAAAAACTTAATTAATGACATAACTACAAAATATTTAGTGACATAAATGTACCTCATGTAAACTGACGCTGACATTGTCCTTGGCCTGCCCTGCGTCGACTTGGACGAGGAGCAGAAGGAGCAACAGGTGTTTCCCCATCACGCAATTCTTATTCACTCGCACCTAATGAGACCCTAGACAAATGTCTTCTTTGTACCCTTTAGTGTTGATATTTCTCAATACACTGTACTATATTCTATCAGCAAATGTAAAAAATCTCTCTTTTGAAGTACGCGATGGTGGAAGTGCAATGGTCGAAGTCCCGATGTCGACTGGCTGAGGCAGCAATACGTATAATGCTTGGCTATCTCCTCGCTCGTTAATGTGAGACAACTCGTCTCGTATGTAGTTACCGCAAATAGTAAAGAGCTTCTTTGCAGCTTGTTTTTACGATGGATCAGGCCGAGGCTTTACGATCACGGCCTTACGCAGCAAATTCGGATTCCTATACCCACAACACTTCTATCCCTTTAGCAATGCTCTCTACTTGCTGTTTATTCAATGATGACACCACCTGAGGCCACCAGCATTCCCTCATCTAGATAACCCTTATAATAACACATTGTAGAGAGGGATATGAACACAAAGAATACGTACTGAGAACTAGAAATGCAATATGTTAATATTTTTTCCTTTTCCAGAGAATCGTTATAGTCGTGTAGGTGCAGTTATTGCTTCTGCACAATCAGGTTGCAAAAAACGCACTTTTTTGGCCAGATCGACTGCGAGAACAAAAAAGAATGGGCTTTATGGGGCAGCCTCACGACAGTGGAACACTCAAGTGGACTTTTTGTTGCAAGGCGGCCCAACTCAAGCTTACATTTCTTTTTCTTGGCTCTTACTGAAGCCACTGTTATTGCACTGCGACATTTGTCACCGCCATTTCTCGGATGAGCGACTGGAGGAGAATGCGTCCCTTGAGAGCGACCCACAGAACTGTCAGCGACCTGTAATGGATTGAAAGACCATTGCCAAATCTCAGGAGAAAAAGTGCATCTCAGGGCTTTTAGTAAATCCGCAATGCTAACCAATAGCACGTACTCCAGCATGCATAAAAAAACTAGTATAATGAATTGATAGCTTCACCAAATAAGTAAAGGGACACAACACAAAACCCTTTATTCAGCAGAAAGCTCAGAACGAGTAAAAGTACGAGACCAATGACTAAAGAATGCCGCAAAACCAGCCAACTTAAAAATTGACACCCAAAATCTTGTTTGTATGCATGTATTCATAACCAAAACCGATGGGAAGTGCAAAATGTGCAATGCCTCTTCAAGTCTTTTTTTCCGTTCAGAACTTGAATGCCTTGTATACGGCAGTCCATCCAACGGGGTACGACCACTTTGGGAACTGATCCAAGAATTGCTTGAATTCAGGAGACTTCATGCCGTGGCCATGCAATACGTGACTCACAACCGACAAATCGAGAAGGTCGTCCTCATCCATTATGAAGGTCTTGGGCACCTCGAGCTCCACCCAAAAGTTCCAGGGCTCAGCTCGTAATCCACGTGAGTAAAATATGTAGAATGTAGGTCGTCCGTCCTTCCAAGTCGGTCCTGATAACAGCTTGCCATCGCTCAGACTCCACGTGCTTAGAGTGACTCCGCGAGCAGGAGAAAGGTAGATGCCCATGTGATCGGAGCCTGTGAAAAGCGTTCAATCATACCATTTTCCATAAAACCAACTAAATACTCGTAACAAGTTTTGTTTTAGGAGCTGCCAATACTCACCTTGAACTCGGAACAGGAGTCGCCAGTGCCTTTGATCAATCTCTTGTCTTTCAACCAACTCCAGCTCCACATCCAAGTAGAGTTTCGGTTTGGCTGCCCTGATCCAATGGTTGCGACTGAGCAGGCTTAGACACGGGTAGTAAATGGGCATTCCACAGAAAAGGTGTTGTTCACACTGACCTTCGTCTATTTCCTCCAATCTGAGATATTCGGGCACAGTGTTGTAGAAGAGTCGAGGAGAGTTTCTGTCCAAATTGATAACGAAGTAACCACCGTCTCCCTTCTCTAGAGAGCCATTCTTCACGTGACAAACAAGAAAAGAAAGAAAGATTTTGATTGCATATTGCTCTTGATTATTAAAGAATCTTAATTTTAGGTGAAACCGTATAAGTGCTTACCTTGGCAAAGAATTCACGGTGAGTATGGACGAAGAATCCTCGATGCGGGGCAAAGTTTGCCTTTTCAATCGAATAGGGGAATCCTAAGCTAGCGAACATGACAGCCAACAGGACGCTTAGAGCAGCACAATAGATTGCGGAGGCAATATTCTGAGTGCTGCGCATCACAAACACCAGTGGACCCAGGAAACTCAGGCCTGCCATGGTGAAGAAGCAGGACTTCAGGCCAATTATCAATTCAGGATTGATGGTGGATCCAGAACGACCCAGCACAGGAATGAACATGGTGAAGGTGGCGAACACGAGGTAGAAGAGGAGCAACAGAGGAAACAACTGAGACAACAAGTGACCCACCATCCACTTCCAATCTGTCAGTGAAATCAATCAATGAACAGTTTGCATGATACATGTAGATTATTTACAGGTTAAATAATTGAGCTTGCCTCTGAGTCGTCTCTGAGCAGGAGACTTGTCGTAGAAGTGGTCGAGGATGACTCGGCCCAATAGTGGGAAAAAAGTGAAGACCATGCAGAAGAAGGAAGACTTAACACGTGCCAGTGTCAGTACTAAAGTCAACAGTGCCCAAATGAGTAGACTCACTTCGAAGTGCAATGACTCCACTGCATATTCGCCGCAAACGTACTTAAACCACTGCAAAAAAAACACAAATAATCACTCAAATGAGCCATTTCTGAAATGCTCTAATATTTTTAATTTGTACAGTACCTTTTGCTGTTTGGGTTTGAGGAAGTGGAAGACAAGAATGACTCCAAAGACAGCAGGACACACGTATAGAAAAGTGATCAGCCAGGGACGAGAGTACCAAGCCATTGCTCGACCTAAAACAAAATAATAATGTCAAAGTCAATCTATAAAATATTGTATATGCTCGTATAAATAAAAGTATACCAAAGCAGTCCAGTATGAGAGCACTCATGGTGACACAGAAGAGTGCAGCAAAAAGACTGCTGACCTGACCGAAGAAAGAGTAAAGCAACTGGCGTACCCAAACCTCTGGTGTCACTCCTACGAAAAATTAGTTTCTCATTCAATATACGTTTAAATTTAATGCAACTCTTTAGCTAATTTTTCTTCTATGAAACGAATTCATTAAAGTATGATAAATAATCACCATAATGATGAGCATCGCGTGCTTGCTTGAAGGCGTGGGCAAATGCCATCAAAGCAATGACGATGTTTACCAGAGACCCAACTTGCTCTGAGTACCATATGAGAGTGAGGCCAAGGACGTCGAAGAACACCATGGACCCACTACTTCCCACACTCGTGGTGTTGGCCGTTGCCAGGAGCTCCTAAAGACGAAATTATATACTCGTACTTTAGTGATTTAAATTGATTGATCAAAGATGGTATAAAAAATTACATTAGAAATTATCACTTTAGTCTATTTGACTTGCATCAGACTGGACGAGGTGTTTGACGACAGCCAATATGTTGTCGCCGGCCCTTTGAATGCTGCCAGGGGGGATGCGCTCCTCTGTGTCAAACTCGGTGTGGTAGACGTAGCCGTTGCGCATGTAAGCTATGTCGAGACCGGGGATGTGGCCAAAGTCCCGAAACACGCGGAAATCCGTGTCGCCTATAAAATGAAATTCTTTTCTTACTTACTAAGTATTCTTCTTTTGTACTCTTCTTTCAACGTTTTGTAAGTATTGCCTGGAAAAATGCCTGACTGGAAGATTTCTTGGCCAATGACGGACGCAAACGGATGCGGAGCGACCTTTCCGTAGGTCTCGATCATCCAAGCGTTTCCGGGACCAGACTGGAAGACGAGTTCGCGCCCGCCGGCGCCGCAGGACTCGAGGTTCAGGAAGGCTCGCACACTCGACGCCCATTCATGTTGGGTTATGAATCCGTGGCTGGCCTAATCAATCAAACAAGTATGTAACAACTACATATAGGTACAGTATGTACGTAGTTATTGAGAGAGCCTAAAATGGATGTCATTTACGGGCATCATGTTCTCTTCGGCACCATTGAAGAGGAAGATCAGATTGTGCCTCATTTCCGTCTCAGAGCGAACGAGTGCGTCCAGGACTTCAAGCATGATGCCACAACTCACTGCATCATCACTAGCACCTATTTTCAAAATTTTCGTTAAAAAAGGACTTCAAATTTTGAAATTTAGACTATGTCTGACCTGGGCTCTGAGCAACGGAGTCAAAGTGGCAATTGACGAGTAATGAATGTTGAGCAGTGGTAGACTTCGGCTCAAGCTTAACAATGACGTTCGTGATATCTCTGTAGTGATGAGTTACGCCATCGAGAAACTCGAGGTTGAAGGAGCCTCTGGGTCTCTGTATGTCCATTGTAAGTGTGTGATGTTTGGTTGAGACTTTTTTCGAAATGATTTCTAGTTCCTGTTTCAGCCAGTTGACAGCCAATATTTCGTTCTCGTAGCTCCCTGAAGGCCTGGCGCCAATGCTGGTCAATCGACGAACCTTTGACCGTGCATTGGACTCAATAAATACATCTATTGAAGTGGCTGTGGATGGGGTCAGAGCCTCAGGAAGTCGGTTGTCCATGTAGACACATAACAGGAAGAGACTTGCACAAAATACCACTAATATCAGGAAGAGTAGAGCGCTGAACTGAGTCTCCGACTTGGGTGTCTTGGAGCCAGATGGGGTCGCCGACATCGTTTCCTCGGGAGACGACAACGAAAACTGGGGAACAAAAAGAAGATTTTCAACCCGTGACGAACATGAACCAAATCTAGTTCACTCTGTCTAAAAAGCACAGATTTATGGACAGAAGGTATATAACATATTTAATGTCGTTAAGTCACTTAGATTTAATTGCTTTCTAGCGTGTCAATGAGACATTGTCCAATATGGGAGAATGTGTTGTTTTGCTTGCGATATACGCGCTAGGGCTAGAAACAGTGTATAAATGGCAAGATAGTAGGAATTACCTGCACATGTCGCCGTCGCATGTGAGCCTCCTCTGTTGGATGTTCGACAACCATTTCGTGATCCTACATCTGTGACGACATCAGCTGAAAAGATCATAAGAAATCACTTAGAATTGGACTTTTTGAATTTTTGTACAACACAAGACGATTTCTCTAACTAAGAATATTTAACTCTCTTAAATACAGATTTATCAGATACTTTGGTAAGTCTAAAATTCAGCAGCAGCCCAACAATCCAAAGGTTCACAGAGATAGGATGGGGTATTGTTACCATCCACATCAATTGTTGTTGTCTTTGCACTTTGAGAAAGTTCAGACTCATCTTCTTCATGAACGCGTTGGCATATTGCCAAATCGGTCACTTTACCCAGACTAGACTAGAGAGGTCATGCACAGAACATTGTTATGTGCGCAATGCCAACAATGTCCAAAATTTTGAAACCCGTTCACTTCAGTTTTCGTGCAATACACAACCAATCTCTTAAAGGCTTGCTGAATAGCTTTTGAACACCATTATTATGTCCTGATCGGTCCCATCACTGTGACGAGCCCTCTCAAAACACTCAAAGCTCATCTCACATGGTTTAGAGTTGACTGTGTGCGAAGGGTTTCGATAGATGATGCTTTTGCGTTCACTGTCGTATCCTGTTATAACAATGTAGTGGCCCTGGAAGGGCAGCTTTAGGCAACTCAGAGCCGATGCAGGACAGTTTAGGATGCTGTGAAATGAGCCGTTGATCACGTTGGCATCCACCAGCGCTATGCAAGGACCCTTAATTCCAACAAAAAAAGAAATTAATTTTCTATAGATAGAAGTTCTCAGAAAAACGGGTTATGAAATGTTTTAGTACGTGATGCAGTAGGTGTTGCTTGATGTCGTCTAAGTCAAGAGCCTTGAGGTCGACGTGGATGCCATTTCGTTCTGCCTCATCAAAGCGTGAGTTCACTCTCTCGCTATCTTTAATGAGGATGCGCGAGTAGAAGCGCTTGCCAACGTGAGAAGGATGTACGCCCCAAGTCGTCGTGCAATACCTAAGCGTGACACCACGTCTGAGGAAAAGTATGGGTCTAGGTGATTATCAATGTCCTTGCTCATAGCGATAATAATGTATGGCCAAATATTGTGATTGCCTGTTTAGCAAGTAGCAGAGATCAATGGTCCATGTCGAATGTCCAAACTGCTCGTAGTCCACGATGCTCTTCAACTCTTCTTCTCCGACGCGTCTGGCCTTGCCATTCGGTTCGTCGGTGACCATGAGAACACAGGCAACGCCGCAATCCCAATTGGCTCGTTGCTGCACATGGGGCACTACACACTCCACTCGCGTAGATCGATCTATTGCCATTGAAAACGGAATCCTTAAACGTGCCCCTCTGTGCTGTAAACACGCCCTGGCCACACAACCCTGCAATGTGTGAAAAGTGACCTGTCAACATGGGAAAGCTGTGACGTATGAAACCACTTATTAGGTGGCTTAGCGCAGTTGACATGAACAACCAGAGCATTTATGCAACAAGAAGTAATGACGAGATTATTCCACTGTTCAAAACACAAACCATTGGACAACACAGTCAGTACTTCTCATCAAATGTAAAGCCTTGCAATAGAACTGCACTACTGGCACTGGACACCTCACCACAGTTGATCTGCCAAGAAGTGTTTTCGGCACAAAGTCGACGCTCTTCAGGTCTACTTCAATCTTCTCGATCTCATTTCGGTTTCCCGCAAAGGGAACTAACATACAGGGTGGGGATAACTTATAAGAGGTGTCAAAATGAAACGGGACAATCACGGTAGAAGCACACTACCGAAAGTAGAAAACGTTCATTCCTTGAACACTCAACATCGTAAATCATTTTTTTCCATTTGCTTATTACTCGACTAAGATATTTTGATAATTTTACGGATAGGGAGGGTTTGTGGAAATTGGCAATATTGCGACTTGAATCAGTGAGTAATTGCGATTGCTTCATCGACTCATTGAGTCTCATCTGACTGATCTTGACTGATGTCATTTGTGATTGATCAACATTGAAGGACCATTGAGGGCTCATTAAGTCATTAGTAGAGGATTTTGGTGCCCTTATGTTTGCTGTGCCAGACCTGTCTTTTTCATTGAGATTTTGGCCTCATACCGACTTTTAAGAGAGCAATTGGCAGTTGCAGATGAGATAACTTTCTTCTCTTTCTGTTTGTGTAACATGAATGACCTTCCAGTGCTGAGAGTAATTTTCAGGAAGAAGTAAGACCTCAGGCGTCAGACCTTCTGAGGAGGACATCGGCAGCCTTGCTAAGGTCCCAGTCTCTCGTCATAAGAGCAGCCTTCAGTTCTTGATCGCTGACATCCTCATCAAGACTGTCGTTGTTGCAGATGATCTTCTTGAGCCTGATAAACTTGATGGCATGAAGCACTTTTCCGTCAGTCAGGCTCAACGCATGACAACAGGATTTTTCGTTCACCTCAAGTCCCAAAACTTTCTGCATAATTCGAACTTCGTCAGATGCACGACCCGAGGTGGAGGCCGTATCAGCAGCAGCAGCAGCAACATCACCATCACCATTGAAGCCCAAAGCAGTAGGAGCGATTGCTATATCGTTAACATATTGCTGTTCCCTTGACGAAATATCCGGTCTACAACTTCTTGGAGCATTGGAGGGTTTTGATGTAGCTTCCATAACGGGCTGATACTCCTTGTGTCGATTGCCTTGTCGATGATCCTAAGACACAGAAAACACACAAAAATCATTACAAAAAGCTTTGTTTTGGGGCTACTGAATAAAAACTTACATTTCCCGCTCCATCGTGTGCGTCACTGTCACTGCCGAGACTTGTCCTCCGTAAAATGTTTGTAGCCATCTGTGATGGAATTATCAATGGATTTCTACGAACGTGCCGCTTTCTCGTATCATTAAGTGTGGCGGTCTTGGGGGGTAAGGGCAGTGCATTGGTGTTGACGACATCGTTGTTACCCGTTCCCACGTTGGCTGGTAAAGAAGTGCAATTGTGCGTTTCTACCAAAAGCTCATATGCGTCCTGAAATTAAATAAATAAATATTTATAATCTTGCTATATAAATTCACTTGCTAGTATCATGCGTAAAAATGAATAAAACCTTGACTTGTGGTGTGATGAGCTCGTCAACTCCGTACTTTTCGTCCAGTGTCTCCGAAAAATGTTTATTGCCAGCCCTATTATTGTGCATGAGAAAAGAAAACGCCGACGCCGACTTCGATCCGTGCTTGACATTGTTGGGCGAAACAGGAGCGAATCCAAAGTCTAGATCGCGTTTGTCCAGGTCATGTAGCGATTTTGAAGCCAGTCTGTTGGCCATGGCAATGGCACTTTCCAAGACTTTTTCGTCAGATGCCTTGATCGGCTTTACTGTCGCGTGTTGGCGTGACTTAGCATTTTGAGAGCGTCTAGTTGAGAGGGTTGATGAGACAAGAGACTTCAACGAATGCTTCCTATGTGTATCCTCCTGAGCTTGTTGTTGGTGTTGATGATCATGATCGTCTTTGGCGCCAAAGGATGTCTCCAACTCCTGGAAAACTTCGTCCATTAGACTCGGTCCGAGGTCCAAGGGACTATTATCAAAAACAATGGCGTCAGCACTCTTGTCGTTATTGCTGGATACTGGCTCGTTCGAGATGGTCTGGTACTCATGACATTGAGTGCTTCCGTTCCTCTGAAGTGATGAAATATTGGTCTCACCACCACTTTTGTTTTTATTGCTGGTTCGATTTCTTAAGTAACCAATGGCATAACCCATTTTCGGATTCTTGTTTACGTCTTGTCGCTTTACACTCTTGCCATTCTCTTCAATATTCTTTTCACTTAAAGTATCGTAGTTGTAATACGGGTCTTCATCCTGTCTTAGATCACTTCCAGTTGATCTTCTTATCAGTGGCGCGTGCTCCGACGCATCTGAGGGGTTTCGTGAGAGATTCGAATGCCGTTGGTATATCGCCTTGACATCTCCAAAGTATGAGCCATCGATCCCCACATGAGCTGCGTGCACCAGTTGTCCCCTGGGGGCGCTGATCATTTCTCTACTCAGCTTCTTCCTCGACCCCCTTAGGGACGCCCTAGCAAAGCCATTGTTATCTCCTGGCAAATCAGCCACGTGAGCTACTGTCTGAGCCGGGTCAAAGAGACCAAATCGACCAGTCTGCTCGACACAACCACTCCACAAGTCCTCTCTCAATCTTTCAAGCACAGTTATCACGTCATTCGCCTCAAAGTGCAGGACGTTGGCATCCAAACCCTGATCTTGATTGGTGGCTCTCAGAGCCCTCACTTGCTGCGGCCTCGCGTCGTCCAGAAGAGCAATGAGTTGTTCAAAGTCCGGTCTGAGACCCGGCTCATGATTCCAGCACTTGTGCATAATGGCATAATGCTCACTGGAAGCCAAGACCGGTCTTTCAAGCCGCTTGGAAAGAGGCCTGTCGATGGCCTCGAGAATTTGCTGACCACTGAGGGCCGCCCAGGGCTGAAAGCCGTAGCTGAACATCTCCCAGATGGTGACCCCGAAGGCCCAAGTGTCGGAGGCCGAGGTGAAGCGCAGAAAATTGATGCACTCGGGCGCACACCAGGCGATGGGCAGCTTCAGACTGGCATTGAAATTGGTCTGATAATAGTCTTTGCCGACACCCAAAGCCCTGGAGAGCCCGAAGTCGCTGACCTTGACCAAGTCCTTGGTG
>JAOXNJ010037437.1:0-13019 GCA_028566655.1 Metis holothuriae
GTTCGGCCGAGTTACTGAACACGAAGATCGCCGATCTGAAACGAATCATCACAGGTTATTTCTTTTAGCTCATTTTTGCGCATTTAAATGCAAGCGGTTGAATCAGTTCTTTATGGATTTTTTACAGGGCAACCGCTGGAGATTGAGAGCCAGAGCGAGCCTTTGAACTCCTCCCTAGATCCAAATGGCGTTGAGTTTTGTGTCTACTATGCTGCCAAGTCATTTATTAAGCAATGTCAATTGTTGATAGCTCAGCCCAACATGGCCTTTCCTTTGGCTGCAGCCATAGTAGCTCTGTGGGACGAATCCAAGGAATTTGGAGAGCTCCTGTTGGCTCACATGAAAACTGTATGCCCCTATCTTATCCCATATATGCCTCAAAAAATGGACAACGAAACAGAGCAAGACTACAAGACAAGATTGGGCTTTGTTGTGAAGTCAAATGGATTCATTGAGACTAACATTGAGGTATGATTATTTTGACTCTATTCTTTTATCCTCGTGCTTTTCGGAATACGCTTGTAACGTTTGTACACAAATGTTTAAATATTTCAACAGTACGAGAATCGAATGAGAGGCGTTTTCAAATTGTACGCCGCCATCGCCATATCCAGGTTGCCGTCGACCTTGGCAGACTCTCGTCCCCACCCTCATGGGGTGGGCAATATCTGGCGTCTTCTGGCTACTGTCGCCACGAGAGAGCCAATTAGCGGCATAACAGCATCTTTGCTCAATGGTGAGACTTTGAGTCATGAACAGCCTTTATGTGAAGTTATTCACAAAGTAATTGCTCTTTCATGAAATTTCTGTAGACACCATAGAGATTTCGGGCTGGAAGCTTCAGAAGACGTATGGATCTCAGTTCTTGAAGCTGCTCCGATTTCTTTCAACAGACTATTTCAGTCTCATTAAAAGAACCGCTGAAAGTGGAAGTGGTGCGTCAGTTGAGCGTTTGGCGCAGCTCTTTGAGAAAATCAGAAAGGCGGGAACGTGCAAGGAACCACACGGAATGCTCTCCAGCTCCTTCATGTGAAACCGATTGGGTGAAGAAGATTGCGAACGAACTTGAGAATGGACCATGTGGTAAAGTGAAAGTTCCTGAAGGAAGAAAGTGCAGTATGATTAGTGATTACAAACAAGATGCTCAGCCGACTTTCTTCCCTTGTAATAAGCGTCTCCTGAAGATATGAGTGAACCTCAAGAAGAGCCAAAATGAACCTCAAGAAGAGCCAAAACGAATCAATCATTAAAAAGACACTTTAAAGTTTAGTGTTTCTTGACGCTTTCGTCACACTTGAAAGTTAACTCTAGTAAATTTGCTGTTTCCATGAAGGAAACTTTAGGCGTAACAATTGCCTCAAGTACCACAGATACCAAGAATAGTTTCTTTTCTCACAGTGTTTCAACCTTGTCACTAAATGGTTCTTTTTCGCAACCTTTCACTTCTTTGAGAAAGAAAGCTCTAAATGATCCTCTCTAAAAGATCCGTGATTGTCAAGTGTATTTGTATTTCACTGTAAATCTCACTTGATTGATTTCTCAATATCACAGATGAGACTAAACGCATCGGCCTCCATATCAAATCTGGGTAATGCCACCTCCACAACGCGCGCGTCGTTCTGCAGTTTGCATGTGATCAAAAGCGACAAGAGCGAGGAGTACAGTCTGGTCATCAGGTCGACAACGAACAAGGAGGGCATCAAGTTTGACTTGAGAAAGCTGGATAGAGTGTTCAGCAAGTTTGTCAAGGATGGAAAAGCGACTCTGCGCTTTAAGGCAATTCTTTTTTACTTTGATACATAAGTAAATTAAGTCATCAATTTATTTAATGTTTTGAAATTTTAAATTTGAATAGGAGCCCAGGAAAGATGTTTTGGTGTCTAAGGCAGATCCGTTGCAACTCCAAGTCTTTCTCTCTTCCTTGGGGAAAGTAATGAAGGGGAAAAGCGACCACCTGTGTTTCTCCTCGTTACCAACAAAAAAGGCTGTGGAGAGACCGAAGACTACAATGAGAATCGACAAGAAGGAAAACTACCCCGTCACGACTTCTTTTCCCCACACTCTGGAGTCGCTTTCCGTAAGACAAATGAGTGCAACGTTATACTTAAAACCGGAATGGCGTCAGTTGATAGCACTGTTTGATTTGCAGATCACTAACGTTCCATTAAAACGAATCGAACCTCGTATACTGCGGCTCCGTCATTTGGTGCGACTGGTAATGCGCTGTAATCGGCTTACTCGCATCCCCGACAACATCAGAGAACTCGAAAACCTCAAATTCATCGACTTAAGCGTAATTTCCTTGAGCTTAAGATGGAAATAGTTCCTAATAACCTCTTTTGAATATCTTCTCTTAGGGTAATATGATCAGTGAGCTACAGCCCAGTCTGTTCACAACGGATCGCTTACTTTTTACAAAAATCGAGCACTTGGACTTGAGTCACAACGAGATCAGTTCCCTTCCATTCAACCTCGGAAACATGGAACACATTAAGCATCTCGAACTGAGCCACAACAAGATTTCTAGATTGCCGCCTTCAACAACCTATCTCCGTTCCTTGCTAAACCTCAATTTGAGTGGCAATTTGCTCAGATTCCTGCCAAGCTTTCTTTATTCCATGCGACTGGACTCTCTGTCAATAACTGATAATCCTAGACTGATGGTCACACTGGAGGAGGGGACACAAATTGTGAGCGAATTGTCCAAGCCACCATCACTGTTAGACCTTAGTGCAAAAAGGGTCTACAACGACTTGGTAATAGGGAAATCGTTTAGGCTCTACAATCTAGAGACAGCTCTACCAATGGATCTGAGACTGGAGCTTAGTCGCGTAGAAATGTGTATCTGTGGCGAAATGTGCTTCCAATCGAGGATTTCAGTCAAACACGAGCGTGTGATGACAACCAGAGGCGCCTGGTGAGTTTTCGAAATTGTTAAAACAATTAAATCTTAAGTGTTTAATGTTTATCCATCAACTTCAAATGTTCTTTTTTATAGGACCCTCAAGCACGATGGACATGGCAACGGCAAGACTTTTGTGTGCGAATCTGTCGTTTGTTCCTACAGATGCATGGAGCGCGCCTTAAGAGCTCACTGCTGAGACTACTGTGAAGAAAACATTACCAAATTTTACCTCTTACCTCATTCATTCAGAATTACGTCAAATTTTAAGGGAAGTAAACTTCAGTGGGGTTTTGTTTTATTGCTTGACGTACGTCGAATAATAAACTTTCTCTTGTGATCTCACTAGTGTAAGCACCAGAAGAAAAGAGTTCCCAATTGCAGTTCCGCTGAGGCAAGGATATCAAAACCGTCACTTGATCGCAAACTATAAACTTCTTGAGACAGATCACTATTTTTTTCAAACAAGTGTTATTTACAAGTTGATTCTGTAATTAACTAATTATAGTGAACATGACAAGAAATGCTCATTGTTTTTCTTCAATAGTGATTGATGTGCAAGGAGAAAAATCACAAATCGTACTTACAAGACAATACCAAAAATGCTGTACACATAACATAAAGCTCCATATATAGAAACAATATTTCTGAGCCCTCATCAATATCTTTGTAAATATGTACTTGACTTTTGATACCTATATCGATTAGTGTTTAATCAAAAATCAATTAGTTAATCACAATTCAAGACCTTTTTCTAATGGCCTGGAAATCTAGAATCCATTGACGTCGTCCATTGCATTTCGTTTACTCGACGAAGACAGTCGAGTTTGTCGTCTTTGGCCCAATGTACTTGATCCAGAAAGAACAACGCCTACTAAAGGCTCAAATCACATTATGTAGCGCTCCTCGTACCTAATCAATTAAAGCAATTAGGACAATTAAAATGAGGTAATTAATGCTAATTAAGTCATTAGTTCTTTACGGAGTCTCGGTGTCGACGTAGACCTCTTGGAAAGCAATGCGTTGCTGAGCCCTCAACGCCTGCTCACGCGCCGCCATGGCCGCCACCCGGTGACTCAGTTCCCTTTTGAAATCAAATGATGTAATTAAAATTATTTAAAATCAATTCAAAAACCGAAAAAAAAATAATTAAAAAAATTATTTAATTAAAAGTTGTTTTTAAACAGACTCGTCCAAGCGTTTGCGTCTGCGTCGTCTTCTGAGGGCCATAATCACGATTCCTCCACCGATCAAGAGCATTAGAATGAATAGCAATGCCAGTGATAAAGGTAATAGAAATTTGAACAATTTCTTCTTTTCTTCTTGCTCATTTTGGTTCTGAATGTTGATTGTGACACATTGACCCTCGAGTCTGACATTGCGATCGTTCTGCACGATCTCCACGCACACCAGATGCTCGCCCTGCGCCACGTCGCTCACGTTCAGCCACGAGGAAGCGTTGTTCACCGGCAACGACAACTTGGAGTCATCCGAGCCGTTCAAGGGACCGTGGGTCACTTCCATCTGATTTTGGGGGAAAATGGCATTAATAAACTTTTTAAAGTGCATTGTTTTCTAACTTTTTTGTTTAGTACTCTAGTGTCTCTGATGAAGTTTAGGGGCGTCACCACGATTGCAAAGCCGTTGCTATTCTGTCTCTCCGGCACCACGAGAAACGGGGTTCTTGTCGTTAGGGATGAGCTCGTTTTCGTCGATGAAATTGGGGTTTTAGTGGATTTTGTTGTTGTTGAGCTTTTGTTTGCTATTTTTTCCTTACTATCATTATCAGGAATGGATGTGAAGGAACTGCTTGGTTTACTGGCATTTGTTGCCGTACTAGGGCGTGTTGTAGAGGTGGTCGTGGTAGAAGTAGTAGTAGAAGTAGGAGTCGTAGTAGTAGTAGTAGTAGTAGTAGTAGTAGTAGTAGAAGTAGAAGTTACAGTAGAAGTAGAATTAGTAGTTGTTGTAGGAGTAGTAGTAGAAGTAGAAGTTACAGAAGAAGTAGAAGTAGTAGTTGTTGTAGTAGAAGTTGTAGTTCCAGTTGTCACAGTAGTAGTGGAAGTAAAAGCCCCATTATCATCACTTTCTTCTTCGTTTTGCTGCTCGATTTGACTTGAGAACGAATTAGTATTAGCTTCATTTGCAATCATAATATTCGATCTAGAGGCCGTAGTTTCATCTGAGGTCACGTGATCCTTGGATTCGCTCGTGAAGACAATCACACTGCGACCGTTCTCTAGGGACAGATGCAAAGATGGTCTCAGCTCCTCTTCTCTAACATTTGTAGCAGTAAAACTTGTAGCAGCAGTAGTAGTAGATGTAGTAGTAGTAGATGTAGTATTACTAGTAGTAGTAGATGTAGTAGTAGTAGTAGTTGTTGTTGTTGTTATTGTTGAAGAAGGCGTTGTGCCTGTCCAAGGCCATCTCGTCCTCCATCGTCTATTCACAAGTAACAATTGTCATTATTTAATTAAACTTCTTTTTTTAATTAAATAGAATAAAAAGTACTTATTTCATGTAATTTAAAAAGAAATAATAAGGCTCTGACCTGATGGCAGGACTTAATCTGGGCCTGGCAGTAGCAATTGTTCTTAGTCTGAGTCTGGGTCTGGTTCGCCAAGACGAACTCGTTGTGGTCGTCGGCCACGGCGTCGTCTCCGCGGCCGTGGTCGCCGCCAGGGAGATGAGGGTGAGGACGACCAACTTCATGATTGATTAATCAATCAATCAATCACTTCGTTAAAGCTTTTCCGCATGATAAGGCATCAAGTCTGATTGGCATGACAACAACTAAAGCTGCTCCTCATTGCTGCTGTCATTTCCATTCTTGCAAGGCCCACTTTGGTAGGGTAGGCCCACTTTGGTAGACCTCAATTTCTGAAACTCTAATCTTATAATCAATCAATCAATAATCGTCCTTTGATTGAGACTAAATAGCTTCTTCATTAGTCACTTGATTGATTGATTGATTGCTTCCAGATTGTTTTTAAATTCAGAAAGATGCTGTGGATGAAGTGGTTTGCCTGGTAGCACTGAGTGGCCCTAGTGCCTTTTTTTGGCCGCAGGCCTGACGGCGCCCCCACGTGATGTAATGAACCTCTCTACTACTACAAAGTGCCTTAAAGCCACACTTTTCGTAGTACTTTTAGTACTACTATTATGTACTACTTTAGTATGTAGTAGTGTTTTTAGTAGTGGTTTGTGTGCCACTTTCTGGCAATGGTTGGCTCCAGGTAGCATTCCTGGCTGCCTCTCAAGGACTTGTGCAGCAGAGAGAAAGGCGATGACAGAAGGTACTGTAAAACCTTCTGTAAATACATTATACACAGTATAATGCATATTAGTACATATAGGTAATGCATATAGTATTTCATACTACTACAAATAGTGCAATACTTCATGGTTTACTAATCTAAATAATAGCAAAAAACATGTGAGAAATGCCAAAAAAGAGAGACAATTTGACAACATCGCTACTGTATCTGCTAACATTACTGTTAAAGATTGTCATGACTTTTTGTTCTCTGCAGCTACTTAACATCTTGTGCTTTTCCGGCTTCTAAAAAGACAATTTTCATCTACATTTTGTCTTTGCAGCATTAAGGTGACGTCAATTGAAGTCAACCTTGTATTGTACCTACAAGTAGATAATGTGCATTTTTTTGCACATAGGTACATATGTACTTGTCATATAATGGAGCCAAGTTTCGTCACTTTCAGCACCTAAGTTATGAAACACCCAAGCAATTTCATGTAGGGGTCGATGCCAAATCTCATAAGTAATACTGTACTAGTAGTATTGCAATATGAAATCTGTTCATTATTCATGATGAATGCAACATAAAAGAGACACTCTTTTATAAAATGAAGTACCTAATATTAAAAGAATCTATTACTGTAAGTCTATTTCTTCCTCAATTAAAATCCACAAAAAAGGTACCTAGCTTTCAAATCAACAACAAAAAGCAGATTTCTAACACTTTCAGTATTATAATTTATCATTTTTATGTAAATTTTCAATATTTGAAGTAAAATGTGACCTGAATCAATGTACAATTCAGAAGAGAAATAAATAAAGAGAGAAAGAGAGATGCTTTACTTATGTCGACAATGGGATTGTCTGACGTCGCTCGACCGTGACCAACGCCAAATGGAGGCTAAACCACCTTCTCTTTTACTAACTATGTAATAAGCAAATAATACTTCACTACACAACTTTGTATCTATTTTACATTTGGAATGCATAAGTCAGAAATAAAGTGTTTCTGTGTTAGTTTTGGCACTCTAACAAAGATGTGAGGACAAAGAGCCGCAATTCTGGCTGCCAACAGCACTTAAAAAGTGGCACACCTGCACTTAATTATTCTTAGTAGCTAAAAGGAAAAGCAATGTACAATAGAAATCTTCATGATTCATCCAATGTTTTAGTATTGTAAGTAATATAAAAAGATTTGAATTTTAATCAAAATTGCCTTTTTTTATTGTGCCATTTTTTATTATAACTAAAATTGTAACAGCACACTAAATTCTTGCCTAAATTGATTTCAATCCCTGGAAATATTGCACTACTGTAGCTACCTATGTACTTATTTATAGAAGTGACAGAAAGTTTGCCACTGGCAGAATTCACCGTGTCTCAATTCCTGAGTGTCAAGGCCGCAGCATGTAATTGAAAGTTCAGTCAAATGTGAGGAAACATTGACATTAATGAAGTAATGTTCTACTACAGAACATTTAACTTCCTTTCATATTAGTGCACTTTTACGTTAGTAGAAGCGACACAATTTATTCAATCGGTGAAAGGAATCGGTTTCCGTAAACGCTCTTTCATTTCATGTTTTATTTAATCTTTTATTATCAAACTTATATCAAAATCACTTAAATTAATAACTTTTTATTCAAATTGTCCCAAATTCTTTTATTTTAATCAGCATTTTTAGATGGAGTCGTAGTGGAAGCGCCTCCTCGTCATCATGTTGCGGCTGCAGGTCCCTGGCAACTGAACCCCTAATGAAGAAGCACACAAAAAAACAACTTATAAAAGAGTTTTTCAAAATAAATTTTCAAATTTTAATTTAAAAGTATTTATTTTATTTTATTTTCCAAAACATTTTGAACCTTTGAGAAAGAATTGAGTGATATCGTGCAAGTCTGGGATGCACGCCTCGAAGACGCTGAGCAAGATGTAGAAGGGCAATGCCAGCACCGAAAGCCACCAGGAAATTAACACGAGCAGAAGGAACCACAACAAAACTTGGCCCCAATTCCGATCAGACATGATTTCTAAACTTAAACTTAATTCTAAATCTAATTCCACTCGATTTGTATTTCCTTATTAGTAGACAAATTTGTCCGCTTTCAATCGAATCAAACGACTGATTTTAGACTTTAAAAGCTTTGATAGTGGCAAATGAAGAGCTGCTATCTATGGGTTCAGTAGTAAATGCAAAATGACGAAATCAGTGCTGACTAATTGACTACGAGTATTTCCATATTGCATCACCTATGCACTACATTGATTTAACGAATCTCTTTGTAATCTACACAAGTAGGTATGTTTATTACTAATGATTTATTGATCTTAGAAGATTTATGGAAAATGGGGATTCCGCATTGCTCCATTTACTCACACCCAAAAGATTTTTTTATTATTATTTAAAGTTATATCTATCAGAATCCATCATGATTGATCACGTGATCAACTTGATTATTAGATACATGATCGTCGGCCTTGTTCAAGTCGAAATTGCTCGTTCTGGGCCTTATGAGACGATGAACTAGCCTGTTGTCCTTTCCAAAGAGACTTTTGAGCAGAACTACTTGGATGCATCCGACGATTAGAACGAGAAATAGGTGGATAATCGACCAGAAAGCGATTTTTTCACCGTTGGCCAAGGCCATTTGCAGATCCTGGGTGTAGGAGGCGTCCATCATGGACTGAATTCTGGCAGATTCACTCAAACTCTTGTGCAATGCGAGCATTTTGGCTCGGAACAAAGGGAACGTTTTCTCGGGATCGAAGCCGTCCAGAGTCACGTCGAAGTTGTGCTCCTTCAGTTTCGTCTTCTCGTCCTGCAGCAAGTCCCACTCGTAGTAGCCGTCGCTCGGGTCCGTCACGCCCACGCTCAAGTACACCGACTTCTCGGACACCGTCGATGCTCTACAATGAACCAATCATTGATTGATTAATCAATCAATTAAGGTTGATTAATCAATCAAATAAGGTAGATTGCTCACGAGTTGTCGAGACAGATTTGGTAGTCGCCGTCGATTCTGGCCTTGCTCTCGATCTGGCCGAAGTCGCCCTCCCGCTCCAGATGGACCGAGTCGCCGTGCGGGTCGATGAGCTCGAACTCGAGGTCGAAGTTGCCCGTGACGCCGCCCGCGGACGTCACCTGGTAGTCCACGTTGATCCAGTCCCCCACGGACACCGAGGAGAAGAAGTAGCAGTCGCGACTACCTGCGGCCACGATCACCACCATGTTCTCTCTAACTTTGCCTAAAACGACCACCCAGAGCGAGAGCAGCAAGACCAGCCTCATCTTTGGATCAAATTATTTAGTTTCAATGGAGACATAAGCACTGAGGAATGCAGCAGCCAATACGATTGCTACGAAGCACAGATGTACGTGACTAAGAGGCATGTTGGACCACAAGACATATTAACCATCTTGTGGCAACAACTGTGAACAACAAACCATCCACGTACATTTCCAAGACTGAAAATATGTCGCTGACGTGGTCTACATATTGCTTCCGTAAAACAGATGATCTCTCAAAAACTTAAGACTGTAGTTTGAGCCACGCCTGATGGATTAATTGCTGTATTCATTACGTCCAAGGCTCTTGCATGTTCATGAAACCCTTAGCTATAAGTATCGCTTTCTTTCAGAAGTAGAGAAAGAGACGAAGAAGTGAAGTGACCAACGCGCTACTAGCGCAAGGAAAAGGAAAAGCCGTTCATTCTAGAAGAGTTTCTGGCAGTAAGATTTACACACAACACACAAGTTATCTGCCAACACTTAAACTTAACCACATTTTACGTGGAAGATGACGGCGAAAAAGAAAAAAAGCCACTTTCAAAAGTGACTAATCGATGCTAGCATTTGTAAAGTCCACCGCAGTTTGGAGAGCCTATAACATTCGCTGTACGTAAGAATGCAGCCATCCATTGCATTGTGACTTTTATCGGTGCTTTAGCTTTCCTCAATCGCAATCTCGACCTCCGCATCGTCTTCCTCGTCTTCGCTCTCTGCTTCTTGAAGCCAAGTGAGCCAGTTATTCACCTGAAAGAGACGATCAAGGCCTTAGTTGATAGTAAAACTAATATCAGACTACTTTAGCCTTTTGCTCTTCTTACTTGGAAGAGCGCTTTCCCTTTGCCTGAAAAGTCGTCTCGTAGATCTTCTTTCCAATCCAAGAAGGCTTGTTCCATGATAAGATCGCTCTCGTAACAATGAACAAAAGTCTTTAACAGGGATCCCTTGGGAAAGCCACGACGTTGCCAGAAGCTTTGAATGGCATACACGGCCAAAACCTGTTTTTCAAGACCCACTAGAAGAGGGCGAAGTACGTCCTTATAGGACGTCAAAGAAGCCTTTTCTGTCTCGGGTTGAAGATCGTTGCCTCCACCGTACACCTCTCTGAAAAGTTGGAGAACAGTCAAATCCATTATCCTTTAAAATATGACCTTTTATCTTTGAATTAAAGTAGGAATGTATGCCAAATGACTTTGTTTTCTCACTCTAGAATAACTTGGACGAGAATGACAACGAATTCTGGACTTGCATCCAAAATGTTTGCGTCAATCCATTTTCCAAGAGCCTCCTTGTCCTTCACTAAGCCCTTCAACTCTCGTTTAATTTGCAAATCGTTGACAAGGAAGGCTAATCCAACTTCCTCAAGACGCTGAAGAGCGTCGGCATCACTCTTGATATGGTCGAAAAGTTTGACGTTCTTCAAAGATTTTAGCAGTTCTTTTTCACCCATTACTGGCTTGATGCGTTGTAGCACTTCTAGGAACATTTGCTCAGACAACAATTCACGCAAATCAGCGAGGGTGACCAACTTGTCTTCCACAGCCAGCAAAGCACAGCTGTCGACAAATTTTCTGCCATCATCTTCTTCCTCGCTTTTCCTCAGCTCGCTCCAGACTTTAGCGACGGCCTCAACACAGTGCGTCGAGTGGATGGAGACGGCTGGGTCGGATACCAACTTTCCTAACACTTTCACCATTCCTTCTCTCACCCCTGGGGATGATGTCACAATCTTCTTTAGCAGATAGCTTACGGCTGTCTGACTCATCTTAGACGGGAGCCAAGGGCCATCTTTCCATTGCTTTAGAATTGTCTCAGTGTCCTCATTTGACAGAAGAAGGTCTATCTTTGCGAACACCTCTTCTCTAGTCGTGTTACTATTGCTCGTAACAATTTTTTTGCCTTTTTCAGGCTTGCTAATGATTACGGGCTCAGGGGCGGTCATCATCACCTTGCTCACGACAGCAGTGCGTGGCTCCGATTGCGAATTTGCGCTTGGGCCACTGGGGCCAATGGCAGATTTAGGTAAAACACCTAGCGTCCTTGGTTTAAAGAGCATGTTAGTCTCTGTTTCATTGCTTGACCTAACATTGTTTCTGTCCTGCTGCTGTTGGAAAAGACTACTGCTAACGCGGCCGCCGAATCCCTCTTCACTCATCATCAAGGGTGGGTGCTGCTGATCGGAACCAATGGAAGGTGGAGATGGAAGCGAGTGCCTAGACATTCGCTGATTGGCGTCGCTGTCATGGTACTCTTTGAAGTAGCGATTGCCAACTCGCGGAGGGCCATTCCTATACCTAATAACAAGATAAAGGAATGGTGTTAGAAATTCGAAAAGACGAGTCCATTTCACTATTTTAACCAAACCTTTCTGAATAATCGTTGTAGTCATGACGGTAGTAACCACCCCCAGATTGATGGTTGGCAGAAAAGCCATTTTTCTCTCCTTCCTGGAAGCGATTGTTGTTGAAAAATCTGTTTCTATGGCCGCGGTTGCCCGTGAAGCGATCTCCAAAGTCTGCTGCCGGCTCATAGCTGTTGTTGAAGCGTTTTTCAGGAAAGTGTGTTGGAGGGGGAGTAGCTGGCATTATGGATTGTGTAGGGTCAATGCCGTTATGGCCCGTGCCACCATTGAGGCCGTTGCTTTTCGTAGCTACTGGCATGGCCACGCCACGTCGATCAAATCTTTGTCTACTCTCCTCCCCCTTTTCTTTTTCAATAGTCCCCGGTCCAGACCCGGACAAAGTAGGAAAATTTGCCAAAAATCCTGCGCTGTTTACTGTGCCAACATTTTGTTGCTCTTGCTTTTTGCCACCTTGAGACACCTTTCTTCCGTTATCCATTCCACTTCGCCTTTCAAAGAAATTTGGTCCGTTGTCGAGTAGAGGATTGACGAGTTTGACAGTTGGAGTCATGCTGGTAGGGCCTCCGGTTTCATCGATGCTCTGTTGTTGTGGTAAGTAGATACATCCATCTCGATGGGCCTCCTCTCTTACTTGCTGAATAGTTTTGGGTCTCTCTTCCTTTGCAACCAACTTGCCTCCCGGTGTGGCTAGTCTTCGTGGGATCCATTTCTGGCGACGCAGTTCTATCACGTCCAAGACCAGACAGCGAATACGGAGCGGAAGAAGAAAGTCTTCCTTTCCACTTGCAGCATCCCTCACAGGTGTTATAAGCTGCTGGAGCCGCTCAAAATATTGGTCCATCATTCCCTGAGAGAAATAGTGTCCTTTCAGTTTATAGACTTGACAACTGGAATTTATGATCGATCGTTACCTTTGCTTTGGGTACGTCCAGCACCCTCCCGCAAGTCTTCATTAAGTGACAGAAACACTCGACATCTTCTTCCGTACCGGATAGATCTTTTCGTCGTTCTTGATGGTAGAGTAGCTTCTCGCAACATCTGGAACAGATAAAAAAATTAGGTCAGTGAAACAAAAAAACAACCGGCGACCGTTCTGCAAAAGATCTTACTTGTGTAGTACGGCATCGTGAGCGATGCCCACTTTGCATAGTTCCCCCAGGAACTGCAGATTGCCGAGCATCTTCTTCTTCGAGAAGTACTTGGCCTCACCTTCACC
>JAOXNJ010037547.1:0-13018 GCA_028566655.1 Metis holothuriae
CACCTAGTGATCGAGAATGTTACCCGGGAATTCGAAACTCGGCAAACTCAGTGGTGTTATGCTTGCACTGCCACTTTTTCCGGTAGGAAGACGAATGTTTAAATTTGATCGCATTGTGTGAAAGGTGATGAACTTATTCAAAACACCGACTGCATGGAAATATCGGAAAAATCATTCGCTCTGCCAATTCTGGACTACAACTGCGCGACAAACATGGATCGTAAAAGGTTATCCGATCACTGAGACCGATCACCTTCTAATAAATTACTCTCAGTGTTCTCTATCGGAACAACTGGTACGACATCTGGTCTCTAGAAAGAGGACGCTCGAGCTATTTCTACTCCCAAGAAGACATTATCTCTCGCTACAGCAACTACGACCTTATCGCGACCGGAGAGACAGCTTTCGATAGACGACAAGTGCCATGTGCTGACAACTACTGCAACAACATCAGCGGATGGGAAATCATCGATGCTTTTCCAAATACGAAGTTGTTTGCTGAGAGTTTCACCGATTCGAAATATGACAATAAACAAAACAAGTCACCACCGGAAAGCTGTTTCGTTTGTCAAGAAGTACTCGTCAAAGATGGAGATGTTCTAGAAAGTTTGGAAGGAGAAGCAAACTGCGTGCTTCTGACTCAGAACAGTACAGTCGAAACAATTACAACAGAGCACAAGGAATGCGGAGTAACGGAATCATGGGGATATGCCAGGAAGTTGGACGGCACAGTTGCCACTCTTTCTTCAGCGGAAAGGCGAATCGTATCTTGGGGTGATCCCTCGCCGGTAAATTACCGGTATCAAAAGCCCCAGTGAAATTGTCTTTTAGTTCAACTGTCTTCCTGGATGGAGTTACTGCTACGCTTACTGTCAAGAAGGAGACAAGTGCAATGGTCGATTCATTTGATATTTCTGCATCCAAAATAAACGATATTCAAAAATAAATTCATTTTAATAATTTCAATTCTTTGTCTCAGATTATATAAAATAGCGTCTTTGCATCTGAAGAAGCAGCAAAAATCGATAAAATTGAAATTCGGCTTGCCCGCGCCGCAAATGAAAGCGCGCTTTAGCTCCGCGTGCGCGCTTATTGGATATACTCGGAGGAACAAAAATTGATTAAAAACCGACGTTCTTTGCGAGGTTGTCAGAAAGTGAAGGAAATATGGCCCCGAAAGCGATTTCTGGACCGTTGATGTCCGAGTTGAGTGTTGATGAAAGGAAGAAGCAATTAAGGAACAGTTCACAACATTTAAGAAAATATTAAAAAACCCGTTTCACGACAATTTTGCGAAGTAAAGTCTGTGAAACTCTGACGAAGAATCGCTGTGATTTGCTCTTCAAATATGAACAGATCTATGGAAGCTCACCGCTTGCTGGAGAAAAAGGGCTACAATATCTCATCTTATGGAACTGGTACCAGAGTCAAGCTTCCTGGAACATCTCATGATAATCCAAATGTCTACGCTTTTTCAACCCCGTACAACGAAATTTACGAAGATTTGTACAGAAAGGTAAACGACGTTGAAATATTATGATGTAACCTATTAAGGATCGTAATGTATATCGCCAAAATGGAATGTTAAACATGCTGGACAGAAATCGCAAAATCAAAAATCACCCTGAGAAGTTCCAATTGAACAACGATGTTTTCAATGTGATCCTCAGTTGCGAGGAGCGAGTGTACGATCAGATCCTCGACGACTTCAACAAAAGAAAAGCGAAGGCTTTTACACAGTGTCATGTGATAAACTTGGATATTCCTGATAATCATGAGGATGCAGATATCGGCGCCATTGTTTTCTCACAGGTTGACGATCTCAAATATTGTTTTATCAGTTGGTAATGAAAATTAGCTTCTCGACGAGTTGATCAAAGACAACGACTTAGACGCGAACATCGACGAGCTGCTTCAGTCCTTCGAAGAAGAAAAGAAACGCGATCTCATGCATTCTGTTGTCTTCTACTAAAAACTGCCACTATTTAAATGAAAACTAAGGACAACATGGCAATTAAACAAGTTCAGATTATCGAATAGAGAGCGTTATGTCTCGGTCAGACAGAGGACGACGAGATATGGTTCGCGTCGAGAACGCCGCGTCTAAGATTTACGTTGGCAACTTGGGCGATTACGGCGACAAAGCCGAGCTTGAACGCGCTTTTAGCAAGTATGGCGAAGTCATTTCAGTTTGGGAACGGGTCGCAATAATTTCTTTCGGCATTACAAAGGGACGCATATAATGTTTTAAAATATTGCGAACCTATTTAAAGGTTGCTCGGCGCCCAACTGGTTTTGCTTTTATTGAAATGAACAGGGAAGAAGACGCCGAAGGTTCGTCGAGAGTGTCTTTTTGACACTATTTACCTTCATTTTCGTTCCACGTTTATTAGACGCAGTTAAATCTCTTGATGGAAGAGAGATCTGCGGACAGCGAGTTCGCGTTGAAATGCGAAAGTCCCACAGAAGAATTGGTAACGCCGATGACCGGTTAGTCCTTGATTATGTTTATTGTGCAATGAGTGATTCTAGTGGTGGTCGATACCGACGCGATCGAAGCCGGGACCGTAGTCGATCAAGATCGCGTGACCGTGGCGGCCGAAGAGATCGAAGAGGCTCTTCACCTCGGTAAGATTAGTTGACAAATGACTGGTTTTTATGGTCTTTAGGCGACGACGAAGCCGATCGGACAGTCGATCACCGCCACCTAGACGATCGCCAAGAAGATCTCCACGCTACTCACGTTCTCGATCTCGTTCCCGCTAAGACGCAAACTGTTTAGCGGAAGAATAAGATTCTCGTGCGCCTGTCCTCGCAGGCTCTTCTCTCTTTACTTTACTTGGGGTCATATCACCACGCGGAAAAGAAAATTTGGACTAAAGTAACTCATACTTGTTATTCAAAACGAAATTTCACACTGCCCCTTACTTACCAGCGAAGCATCGAGATTTCCAATAACTTTCAGACGATGACTTCGAATCGCTCTGCGCCTCAGTTTCTGCGGCCTCTATCTGGAACGATGGAGCTCACAGAGGGGGATGAACTTGTACTCGACGTCACAGTGCATGGGAAGCCGACTCCAGAAGTTGAGTGGATTTTAAACGGATCAGAAATAAATAATGCCAATACGTACTCGAACCAGGGTAATCATCAACTCAAGATTCCAAGAGTATCAGCGGAACATACAGGTAGCTACTGTAACAAGCTATGAGTAATAATAATATTCTTCCAAAGGAGAATATCGCTGCTCAGTACAAAATTCTTCTGGGCGCGTTAGCTCTGCATTCTGGCTCGCTGTGGTGCCTAAAACAACCAGGCGATCCGCATTTGCCGCTTCAAAAAGCATTTCGCTTAATTCAAATAACTCGAATTCAATTTACTTCTCCAATCCACTCGCTAGTTCTTCAATTAAGGACGAGCGTCCATACGGAAGTTTAGGAAGAGCTGGCTCGGTCGAGAGTCTTACCGGAGCGAGGAGGGCGCCCGGCTTTCTAAGCCGTCCGAGACCAGCTGTTGTCCGACCTGGAGACGATATACAACTCAAAGCGAGTCTGCTTGGGCAGCCCGCGCCAAGAGTGACGTGGGAGAAAAATGGAAGGCTTGTCACAGAGGACGAAAGAACTTCGATAACCTCGGAGGGCAAGAATCATTTTTTAAATATTGCTCGCGCTAATCATCATGATAGGTTAGTGAAGTTTTGTGAGATTCAAAAGTTAATTATTTTGATCAGTGGCACTTACAAAATCACCGCGAGGAACCCTCTTGGAAGACAACAAGCAAGCGCCTCGATTCGTGTGAGTGATACCGCCGAGTGCATCCCTAAAACACACTCTACATCTGATGAAGATCGGGTTTCATCCTCACAAGATTCTTCGCAAAATCGCAGTTACGCAGTTCTCGGTCGCAATCCAACCCTTCAGATGAATACGGTCCCGAAACGTTCTACTTATTTGTCCATGGAGAAAACATGTGAGAAATTCACTGAGAATACTGACACTTATACAGTGACCCGTGATTACGATTTAGAATCAAATGGCTCTAATAAATCTATGCAAAGTCAAATAAGCTCCTTGAAGGCGTTGTCAGTTACAAGCCGATCAGATCATTCTGATACACAGCGGTCAATCCCATCGATTCCTTATTCCAGTCACACATCCACAATAGCTCCGCCTTGTGTTACAGAACCACTCGAAACGGTGATTTGCGAAGTTGGCTCATTTGTGACTCTTGAGGCAACTGTAATTGGTGGCGTAGGTGAGCCAGTCTGGCGGTTCAATGGATCAGCTGAGCTTCCCAATGGAATATTTCATCGTCGTTTTGGAGATAAGTACAGATTGCGCGTTCGTGGGATCCACGAAGATCTCTTTGGCGAGTACTCATTGACGGTCTCGAATGCCGGCGGTAGTGAGACTGTCTCGTGCTTCGTTCACAACAAGAATATTCCCGAGGATATCGGCATTCAAAATGGAGCTGATATCCCGATAAAATTTACTAGACATTTGTCAGATTCGTGCTTTGTCGAAGGAGACTCTTTGAAACTCAGCGCGGAACTGGTCGGGTATTCAGAGCCGATAGTTCGCTGGTTTTTTGAAGATGAAAGATTTGAAACTTCAGAAGAAAACGACATCTATTTAGTCCAGCAAGGGTCCTGTTATGAACTACATGTTAAAAATTTACTGACTGACGATTCGGGAACTTACACCATCGTAGCACAGCATCCAATTACATCCGAAACTATTGAAAGCCAGTGCGAAGTTACAGTCCGTTCTGCACCTCCTTCACTTACTTACGTCCCGGCCGAGATCCGAATACGAGCTGGCGAGAGGTTCAACCTTGAGATAGAAGCGTCTTGTACCAGGCTTACATGGACATTGGATGACCAAGCGGCAGAAGTCATTGGCGAGAACAGATTCATGTTCTCGGTTAAGGAATGTTTTGAAGGTGGAACTATTACAATCTTTGCAGAAAACGACTCTGGAATTAATAAAGCCACAACTGAGCTCATTGTGGTTGAGCCACCAGCTGAACCCCCACGAATAATTCAAGATTTGCCATCTGAGTCTGAAGCGAAGCTTGGAGAGCCAATAATGCTTACAATTAAGTACACTGGCTTAGCAACGAGCATCATGTGGATGCTCGATGATCAGCCATTACCAGCCTTCATCGATGTGTATTCAAGGACATTGACCGAAGGAGGCTACTCTCAAATATCAATCGAGCGGATGAAAGAAGAATGCGAAGGGATTCTAACCTGCTCTATTGCAAATAAGTCACACACTAAGGTTTCAAAGTGCAGCATTCGTTATACTAGGATTCCACCTGACTTTACGTCAACACCTGTTGAACACATATCCGTTACCGAAGAAAGTCCTCTTGTTCTTGGATGCGAATTCACCGGTGTTCCGGTTCCAACTGTTACTTGGCTAAAAAACAAGGAGCCTGTAAAGAATGCCCTTTTTACTGAAAACGATTCCGTGTCTAAACTTGAGATAACCCGTACTACTCCAGAAGACGAAGGCCAGTACTATCTTGTCATTCAAAACGAAGCTGGTTTGGCGTCGTATACAGTCCACGTTAAAGTTAACAAAAAGATACCTGAACCGCCAAGAGAAGAAACAGAGCCTGCAAGCATTACTGAACATCTCAAAGATAAAACTTTCATTGAACAAGACGATATTATCCTCAGATGTCGAGTGGCAGGAAAACCTACTCCCAAAATATGCTGGTACTTTCTTGAAGAGCTGATTTGGGAAGGACCGCCAGATGATGAGGGCCTCACCGAACTTGTTCTTAAAGATTGCTGGGCTGAAGACATGGGAAAATACTCAGTAAAAGGTAAAATGAGATAATGCTCGCTTACGGATAATATTAATTCAGCCGAAAATTCAACTGGATCTGTTACCTCTTCGTGCTATGTGAAGGTACATCTCCGAATAAGGCCAATTTTGGAGCAACAGGTCGCTGTTGAGCCCATGGAGACAATTGTAGAAGTCTCTGAGCATTCTCGAACAACGTCAGCGGACTCACATCGAACAGAACAGGTGAGTGAAAATGGGAGTTTGTAAAATTAATGGATTAAGAACGAGTCTGAATTTGATGAAAATCCAAATATCACTCTGACGATGGAGAAGCACTCGGGTGAAGCCGATTCAGGCAATGACGTATTCATAAGACGAGAAAGCGCTGCTACTGGTGCGACTGAGTATTACACTGCTGCGGAGTCTCTTGGTACGGGTTCTTCTTTTCATCAGCATGGCGAAACTTTTATTCTGGAGAATCAAAATATCTCGTCAGTAAACGAGACTTATACTATTGAGTCTCAATTCGACAAGCATCCGATCTCGGGAAATACTGAGAATAAAAAGCCATCATTCGTTCGTGCTGAAAATGATGCCGCACTGGATGGAAAACAGTTCGAGTGGACTTTTGTAAGATATTTTCTCAATGATGCTTTTCTGACACAATTTTTGTAGGTGATCAATGACTGTGACGAATTCTTGATTTCAAGAATAAACGAAGATGAAGAGATGCCTCTTGAAATGGACGACAATGACTTTATTCTCGTGAGAAATGAAAACGTTTTTAACTTTAGAATTCGCGAAGTCTTTCCAGATGATGCAGGTCTTTATAAGGTAAGATTTAGCCGCGGTGATCTGATCTAAAGTCTGAAATTATAGCTCGTCGCCTCGAATGACTTTGGGTCTGCAACAAAAACTGTCAATTTGAAAGTTGAAAAACAAGGATCAGAGCCAAGAATCATCAGCAGACCGAACTCGACTGAAGTAAATCACTATTCTGTATCCCTCCTTCTAATTTATTAAGGTTAACGAGAACGATCTTCTCACGTTGTCCGCAAGCGTCCAAGGCGATCCAATGCCTGAGATTTATTGGAAATTGAATGATCGGATATTTCATGAGGGTCGTACTGATGGTGTCATTGTTACCGTTAATTTTGAAGGCGATCAAGTCAATTCAATGTTAAAAATCATCAAATTTGACAAAAACTTTGCTGGAAAAGCCCTCTTTGTTGCGCAAAATATTCAAGCTGAGGTATAAAATTAGCCAAAGTCGTCGTTAAATTTCGTTAATAGGTTCAAGCGCCGTTTAATCTTACCCTCATACGAGCAAACTATACGCCAAAGCTATCATCCGATGACACAACTGTCAAGCAGTTTGACTTTCGTTCGCACCTCAAATCAAAAGTGAATACAAAATCATTAACTGCTGATGATCTACGCTCTTTTGAAGCAGAGCAAGTTGATTTTCGATCAAACCTCAAGAAATCTAAGACAGCTGAAAACTTAGCTGAAATCGAAGATGAGGAGCATGAAAGCATCGATGAGCTTCACAAAGCTCTTGCGAAGCGACTCGCGAAACAGAAAAATAATCAATCGACAAGGTACTGTAAAAATTCTTCTCGGATAGTGATTTCAGTTAAGTTCTGAATCTGATGGTGATCAGCGAGCGCAATGTGCTGAAAACTCGGCAGCATCCTCATCCTCGAAGGCATCAACTGTCCAGCAAATTATTACGCCTCTAGATGACCAAACACTTCCAGTCTCGGAAGAACAGGAACTTGTTTATCACAAAGAAGAACTCAAAACACCCGATGAAGTAAAATCGATGTTGCTAGAATCAGTTCCTAAATTTCTAAAATCGCTTTCTCCGAAAGAAGTCTGCTTAGGTGAGCCTTTTGAGCTCACCGTTGAAGTTAATTGCGACGACGAGGTCATTTGGACGCTGGAAGATCAAGTTATCGAAGCGGAACCGGATGAAGGACTTCATCTTATTTCCGAGCCTGGAACCTCGATTGATTCCACCAGCGGTCTTAACATAAAATTTTCAATTAATTAACAAAGATTTTAGGAACCACGCACATCCTAAGAGTCGCAAACTCAATGATGGAAGACTCCGGCAAATACGAAGTCTTCCTCAAGACCTCATTCGGTCAAACACTGTCCTCGAGTACCCATATCACTGTTTTTGACCCGGAAAATTCATAAAATTCGAACACGTTTCACCACAGCCTGCCTCTCCACTCTTTCTGTATCGTTTGTTTCACCATTCCTGTCTTATTCTATGACTCATTTACATTCACCATACTGTAGTCTTACGAGATTTTGCCTATTCATTACTGTCAAACCATTATTTTCACCTTAGTACTCCTCTATCACAATTCCTGCAATAACCCTAACACGTTTTATCAAGCGTTGGCCGGATTCCAACGCTCTTGTTTTCTACAACTCAAGTTCATTTCTTTTCTAGCCTATCGGGCACCAACTTAAGCCTTAACAAAGCGCAAAAACTCGTTATTTATTCGATAAAATGCATTATGAAATTTAAATAAAAACACATTCTCTTGACATTGACTCATTATAGATTCAAAGATCTAGTCGAGGTCGAAGTCGGATGCGGACATGTCTTGTAAGAGGCCTTTTATTAGGCCTTATAGGCCCGATACTGGCAGTTTACGGCAAGCAGGTTGAGTTGAATAAAGCTGAAATCACCAAGCAAGTACATGGCATGTTCAGGTAGAGGAGAGTTGTGAACGCTCGAGTTTATATTTTTAAGGCATGCGTACGACAGCTACATGCAGTATGCGTACCCAGCTGACGAGTTGATGCCTCTCAGTTGCGAAGGCAGAACACGTGGCGTTACGAAGTCACGTGGAGAAGTCGATGATGCTCTTGGCAATTTTCAGCTCACGCTCATTGACTCTCTGGACACGCTCGCTCTTCTCGGATACGTTGATGACTTTAAAGAGGCAGTTGTAAAGCTCAATAAGACACTGAATCTTGACGGCGATTTTATTATTTCTACGTTCGAAACTAATATTCGAGTCTTGGGTGGACTTCTCGGAGGCCATGCAATGGCTCTCGAGCTCGCTGATATGGGGAGGATGGATGTAAGTTGAAATAAACTCGATCCATTTTACCGAAATTTAAGTATGATAACTGCATCCTGCGTTTTGCAAAAATCATGGGTGACAAGCTTCTTCCAGCGTTTAACACAACGACAGGAATTCCAATGTCGCGGATCAACCTGAAGACTGGCACTGTAAAAAAGACGCAACCAGAGACGTGCACGGCTTGTGCTGGTACGCTCATTCTGGAATTTGCGGCGCTGTCTCGCTTCACTGGAGACGGAACTTATGAAGAAAAAGCCCGGATCGCACTTGACTCAATTTGGAAGAAACGCCATCACGGTTCAGGACTTGTTGGAACAGTTATAAACGTGAATAATGGCGATTGGGTCCGAAGAGAAAGCGGGATTGGCGCTGGAATTGACTCTTATTACGAATACTTGCTGAAAGCGTACATTCTTCTTGGAGACGAAGCTTACTTAGAAAGATTCAACATCCATTATGATGCGATAAAAAGATTTATTCAGCAAGGGCCAATGATGATCGATGTTCACATGCATCGGCCGACAGAACAGTCGCGTTCTTTTATCGACTCTTTATCTGCATTTTGGCCTGGAGTTCAGGTATGACCACTTCCTCTTTCCCGGTATCATGCGAATCTTTAGGTTCTGAAAGGAGACATTCAGTCTGCCGTTGAAATCCATGAGCTTCTTTATCAAGTTTTCAAAAAGTATGGTTTCATTCCAGAAGCCTTTACTCACAAATTTGACGTTCACTGGGGCCAAAATCCTCTCAGGCCGGAATTTGCGGAGTCAACCTATATTTTATACAAAGCAACTCATGATCCTTACTATTTACAGGTATTTCAAGCGTATTTTGCCGATAATAAGTCATCAATAAGGTTGGTCGTGAAATCATAAATACCCTTGAAACGTACGCGAAAAAACGTTGTGGTTATGCTGGAATCAAAGACGTCCGAAAGAAGAACCACGAGGATCGTATGGACTCATTTTTTCTTGCCGAAATGTTTAAATATCTATATCTTCTCTTTGCCGAGGATTCTGAGCTCTTGATTGATCCAAACAAATTTGTCTTCACTACTGAAGCTCATCTTCTTCCGCTGTGGCTGTCTTCCTTCAAAAATCATACGAAAAACGTCGAGCCAACCTTTTCAAAAAGTAACCCTGATGGCTCACCAGAGAAGTCCTGCCCAAATCCTAGAGCTGATAATAAATCGGGGACGCTTTTCGATATAACCACGCTTGAAATGTGGAGAGCGAGTTCAAGAACATGGATTCAAGAAAAAGCAAAAAAAGTAAGCCGTCAATTTGCTCTTTAAACTTATCGTTATAGCCGCAAAAAATGAAATCGCAAGGAAAAGCAGATATCAAAATGGCTTCACACTTGCGAATTCGAGCCAAAGACTACATTCCCGGAAACGAGGAACACGAAAAGCTCCTCAATCGTATGGGAATTCACGTCGAAATAACTCACACTGGTCAGACGCAGTTGATACACAAAGCAGAACTCGCCGTTTCAACTGCGGCTGCTAATGAAGGTCTTGTCTTCATGACTGAAATGATCGAGTTGAATAAAGAAGCGGAAAAGAACACTTCTTTGGACACGATGCGTTTCTTCGGAGTTCTCATTGATGGCGAAGATGGATTTGATGCCTTGGCAGGTCCTGCTCAGTTCGGCGATGATTTCTACGAAAGTCCGCTTATCGGAGAAGTTGAATACGGTAACTTAAAATCGCTGATGTTGCCTATCTTTTTTATAGCTTATCCAAGACATGGTTGCTCTCCAATAACGAACCCAAAAGATGTGCAGGGTAAAATTGCACTTCTTTATCGAGGCGAATGCATGTTCGCTAAAAAAGTTCTCAACGCCGAGATCGCCGGGGCCATTGGTGCAATAGTCATTGACAACAAGAAAGATACAAGGTTGATAATGGTCGAATTTAAATACCTGAAACACGATTTAGTGCGGATACTAATTCTTTATTCTCCATGGCTCCTGATGGCGAGTCAACTGTCAAGATTGGCTCGATATTCCTCGGTAGCAGAGAGGGATATAAGCTAGAAAGGCTTTATGAAAAATATGGAAGCGTTTCCGTACTTTTAAGTCACACAGAAGTGGACTTAAAAAGTTTTTACTCCCTAGCCAAGGTAACTGATGAACTTAACTACTTATAAGCTCATTTCTAAGAACCCAACGCAAACACATACAAACACATCACATGATCCCGACGAGCTGTAGACAAGAGCTCGATTTGATAGTGAAAAAATCCCAATTGAACAAGCAGTGCAATAATATACTTTCTGTGTCGTACCAAGTTATATGAAAACTGGTGCATCTGTGACTTCTCTTTATGTTCCATTATATGTTACTGTTACGTTTTATCAAGCTGTTTCTACCTGATCTGATATCTGATTAGATTCCAGCTTTACTTTCGACTGCCGTTTCTACGTTAAATTGGCGAAAAAGCTCTCTTGAATTCAACCTATCCAAAAAAACAATGAGCAAAAAACTCACCATTTTTAGCTTATTTTAGCTAGCTATCCTGTGCAAAGTTTTATTCTTACAATTCTTAAAATTTCTGTCGCTCCTTATTCCCATCTGCTTCAAAGTCATTTTTTCCATAGTCGTCGGAAAATATATGTTTTCGGAAAAAGGTGCTTACTAGGCTTGTTCTACGAGTCCGAAATTAGTTCATAAGTTCGTTACATCTCGAGTCTTCTTTACACAAAAAAGGTGTATTCTTAAACCCCGTAGTCCCCTTTTTCCGAAGATATCAGATTCCCTAAAGTGTAATCTTTCGACAATTATGAGTCAGCCTGTAAATTAATAATGCTTTATATAGTTCACCTATTAATATCTTTAATTCCCAAAATATTCAGATGAAATTATGAAAGAAATTTTCTTCGTATTTCTACTACCTGTTATTTTTTGCCAGCAATCTTATTTCATCGCAAAAAAGACATACGCGGATTGCACACAGACTCAATTTTTCGATCCTGCTACTCTTACATGTATAGCATGTCCGGAGAACTCTGGAACAACTCCTATCCGACCTTATGAGTGCAGATGCAATAAAGGCTTTAAAGCCAGCTATATTCTGCAGAGCTCAATCTTAGCTCTGACTTGTACAGAATGTCCTTCGGGCCAAGCTGTCTCTTTGGATGGGACTTCTTGCTATTCTTGTGGATCTGGTGCTTCTTTAGATGCTTCTTCAGGCCACTGCACCTGTGATAATTCAGGAGAGGTTCTTGACGAACAAAATGCAGATGGAGTTTTCGAAGCCTCGGTTTCATGCTCGGCATGCGATCCAACCAAAACTACAAATTCACAGTCCGACAAATGTGTCTCTTGCCCACTAGACCTTGCCTTGCCGAACTCCAATCAATGCACTTGCACAGTATCAAATACCGTTGACGACGTTTGTTTCGCTGAATCTCAGTCACTGAGTCCCGAAACTACTGTAACTCGCGCGGGGCAGCAGCTTTCTTCGCCTCTTTTCGCAGCGAACCTTATCTCGTCATATCAAAAATGTCTAGATGGAAAAGACTCGACAGCGTGTAATTTTTTGGCGAATCTTTGTGTTCTTCAGCTAAGTTCCAGCGCTGGGTCCGCGTGTAGCCTCCTTGAACAAGTACAAACCGGTCGTCAGCCACTTAGCACGATACAATCGTGGCGTGAGCAGCTTCCATGGATAATTCTGTCACAAAGTGATTATCAGAGTCTATCAACATACACGGGAATAGAAAAGATCTTCGACTATCAATCAGCTCTTAAAATTGGAATCGCTACGTACAGTGTCAACGGAACATATCTTGGACTGCAGAAAGGAACTGGAGGTCTTTTGCAACTATGCAAATTATATGATAATCATCTTGAGAAACTTTGGTCATTTGGCGCTCCTGTCAAGCAGACGTGCACCATCAATGTAGAAAACTTGGGCGATACGAAATTTCTCGACTTGTATTTGGAAGATGATGATAAACTCTACCCGCTCCCTGTTATTACATCTTGTGACAGCTCTTGTTCGGCGACTGTCAACTCGGAATTGCAAGATACTCGACGTATATTCACATCAGATGTCATAAGCAACACAGAATATGTAAGAGCACTCACCTCGTTAGTTTTTACGACAGA